>CAUYRT010060504.1:0-16680 GCA_963574885.1 Lepilemur ruficaudatus
AAACAACCCAAGTGTCCATCAATACATGAATGGATTTATAAAATGTGGTATATGTATACTATGGAGTACTATTCAGCTATAAGAAACAATGGTGATCTAGCACCTCTTGTATTTTCCTGGATAGAGCTGAAACCCATTCTACTAAGTGAAATATCCCAAGAATGGAAAAATAAGCACCACATGTACTCATCATTAAATTGGTACTAATTGATCAACACTTACGTGCACGTGTGGAAGTACAGTTCATCAGGGATCAGGCGGGTGGGAAGGGGAGGAGGGGGATGCATAAATTTACCACCTAACAGGTGCAGTGCGGTCTGTCGTGGGGGATGGGTAGGCTTGTAGCTTCGACTGGGTGGTGCAAAGGCAATTTGTGTCCAAAGAGTTTGTACCCCCGGAATATTCTGAAATAAAATGAAAAATAAAATAAAAAATAAAATGCTTCAGTCAAGTAGGTGGGCCACTAGGCCAGTATTTCCGAATTATGTAGACTGTTAAATCCAGTTGCATTCATTTCCTAGGGCTAGTGTAACAACACAGCACAAACTGGGTAACTTAAAACAACATGAATGTATTGCCTCACGGTACTGGAGGATAGAAGTCTGAAATCCAGCTGTCATCAGGGTCACACTTTCTTTAAAGGCTCTAAGGGAAAATATTTACTTGCCTCTTCCAGTATCAGGTAGCCTTAGGCATTCCTTAGCTTGTGGCAGCGTAACTCCAATCTCTGTCTCCACCATCACCCCTTTGTGTCTATGTGTGTGTTCACATTTTTCCTGCAAAAAACACCAGTCATATTGTATTAGGGCCCTCCTTAAAGATCTCCTCTTAACTAGATTACTTCTGCAAAGACCCTATTTCCAAATAAAGTCACATTTACAAATAATAGGCTTAAGTATTCTCAACATATATTTTTTGGAGGAAACAATTCCATCCATAATAGCAGAGACGTGGAAGTTGCAAGATTCTTCTTTCCTTCTGTTTCTTCCTCTTTATGCTCTTATTGTTCTTCCAACTTCCATAAATTATTTTCCAGTCTATGAAGAATCAAGCAGATTTTCTCCATACTTTTCTTCTATAGTTCTTTATCATTAACAGCATTCCTTGAAAATTGTGAAAATAATAACTCTATGAAAATTAGGACTCCTATTTTGAGTAAGGAATCAAAATTATGAGGACCCCCCTGGTCTAAAGCACTCTATATGCTCTGGCCTTTTGCCCAACTTGACCAAGCTATTTGATGCTGCTCGTTCCAAACCTGTTTATTGCCAGTCAACTATGTTAATTGAACCTTTCACAGGGGCTGAAAAATAGAAGCCTCGTTGCAGTGTTTGGCAAGGCACGGCCCACACTGCAAACTTCTTAGTGATTCAGCAGTTTATATTGTAAAATATCAGAGTCAATACTGAAAAAGACAATATTTTATTGGCTTTCTGGAGAACCTGACCTCAAATCCCGTTGTAACATTTTCTAACCTGAAGGGAATTCATTTACTGTCTCTAAACATAGCCTCAAATACATTATTTTAAGATCTATTATTTACTGTGCTGGTTAGTAAGCTTTTATCTCTTATTTATGATTAGGTAGGTTTTAATTGGAAAGAGGTTGGAAGTCATCCAAGCTAGGTGGGTACTGTGGTCCCTGTTGTAAATTGATCTTGCAAACACCTGCTTGTTGTGTGAAATTATGCAAAATCATCCTTGAGCTGTTGCTTTTCCTTTTTTTTCCCCCTTTCATTTTTAAACTTTTGAAGCACTGTGGAACTTGCCAATTAAATCCAGAAATCATAAATAAATCTCTGAATTTTAAAGGGGTAGAAGATTCTTTGTTTAAAGCATACTTCTTTTGACTAACTTATAATTAATCATGTTCATGTGTTATAAGAGTTTTTGTTTCATCTACAATATACTTGATTGAAGGGGTGTTAGCCTAGTTTTAATACATGAAAGACAAGAAGCTAACATCCTATAACTTAGAGGTAAGAGGACAGATAGAAGTATAGAAAATTTGAAAAAAAAATGACATAAATATTTTTTGAATGTCCATGGTCTAAAGTTCACATTTTTAGAATATGTTGAAAGAAATTATTATTTTTTTTCATTTAGTCCACAAAACCAGTAAGGATAGGTTACTTCTAGTTCCTCAGTGTGCTTTCAGGAGGGAACAAATACTTTTATTGAGCAGCTTCTGGAAGACCAAGTCTTTAAGTCTAACTGGAATTTGATTGTTCTTTATCATACATGTGTTGGTGACTATATGCGGTTATTTTATTTATTTCAAAAGCAATGTAACTTGAGAAATTCTGTATTTCAGTGTTGAAGTAGTCGCTCTGCACACATATTCCACTCTCGATTACATGCGCTAATAGAGAGGAACAGTTGCATGATTGATTCAAAGAAAGAGAGATTATTCACAATTGTCTTCCGATTGTATTATATCGTCTTTGCTGCGGCAGCATCACCTTCCTCAGTCCATCTTCTTTGGCTGTTGGGTTTACATTGATTCACTGCGAGATGAAGAGGCAGCCTTGGTGGTTTCTCCTAGGTGGACAACAGCTGGAAATTTATTTCCACAAATAAACCCAAATAATACAATCATGTAATACAAGCACTCAATATAATACTTTAAATTCAACCTTTCCTGTAGTTAATTTCTGAAATGGTAGAAGAGTGGTCTTTGCAGGCTGGCTTCATTCTGAATTTTGGTCTTCCAGCAGCTAAATCTTCCCCCTTTGATCCTAAGATAGAAAAACTTCTTCATGGAAAGTTAGGCAGAATGACATGATAGAACAAACAACGGACCTATTTCAGGGTACCAGATGTGGTGATTAAGATGGTCAGTGGATATTACCTGTGGATATTCCAGCAAGGACTTTGATAACTTTGAATTTATATCTTGATCTGTAAAGCAGGAATAAAATGCCTCCATATTAGCTGCTCAAGGTTTTTTTTAAATCAAATGAACTATTGGCTTTGGCAAATATAATCAATAGTATAAACTTAAGGAAAAACAATTATGAAAGAAAATATTGTATTGCTAAGAGAACACAGGCCTGGAATAAAAACCTTTAGGTTCTATTTGCCATACTGCTATACATGCAAGTATATGACTAGTGGATCAATTAACATACTTCAGTTTGAATTGATATGGCTTTAGGGATTGAAATTTAATCCCTTGTATCTTCCCTTATATCTCTTAGAATCAGTGATTTTTGCTCATTCTTTACCTCATGGACATTTCAGCAATTTCTTTCATTTAAATATTGTCCCAAATTGTTCCTAATTAACGAAAAGTGAATGCCATGTAAGTTGCAGTGAATGGTATGTAAATTTTAAATTGGGCAAAGTATTAGTTAATATTATGAAAGAATTTTTTATTGTGATCAGAGGACTTGATGGAAAATCTTAAATCCATTAATTCTCTTATTTATTAATTAACATATTCATTTATTCATTCAATTAATATAGGTATGATATATATTTTTAAAATTAAAGAAACTATTAAATTCAAGGTGTTGTGCTAGACATGCAAAGACATACAAAGTAATATTATACTGATACAGTTTACTTAGAAACATCAAATATGTGGCAACATCAGACATTAAAACAAGAGCTAGCACAAATGGAATACAAATCCTCTATCACTAGTAAGATTATTGCAGCAAATGTGAGTTCTAGTGAGAAGAGGTGGGACTGGAAATAGAATTTGAAAGGCAAGTTGGGGGTTGAGGGTTTTGAAAGACCTTGCAAAACAGGTTGAGGAATTTGGAATTTGTCCTGTTGTTACCAGTGAACAAGTACTGGTTTGCAAGTAGGACATTATTTTCTTCACCTAGAAATAAAATTAAATATAGATTCCTCCTAAAGATATGAAATTGGTAAAGAAAGCACAGGGAGAACGCAGCAAAAGAAGTAGATTTTTGTGAACACAGGTAGAGGGTAAAAAAAAACTAGCAAGGCAGAAGAACATACTTGGTTCACGTAACACCCAACAACTTCTCGTGATTGAGTGATTGATTACTAATTGGATGACATAATTTGAATAGAACATAAGTGCAGCAAGCAGTGAGAACCATCTTGATATAAAGGAAATTCATGTTTCAAGGCCCCAAACTTTTATTTCTTCTTTTATTACTTCTTATTCACACATCCTCTTTCTGTTTAAAACCCACTTTGTAAATAAAAATAGTAGCTTTTATTTATTAAAACATTAGTTATGATAGGAGAGATAATGCTGGGATGACAAATAATTCTGAAATCTTAGTGGCCTGACTAAAAGAATAGTAATAATTCTTTATCACTCTGAGTTTGCTGTGGGGTTGTGTAACTCTTTAGGATAGCCAACCAGATAGATTGTGGCTCTGCATTCCAGGCCACTTTAGTTTTATGGCATGTAACATGCCAACATATATTCCAATGATTTTTGTGAATGAAGAGATTCTTGCACTGGCTCTAAGACATATCTGCTTATAAAAGCCACACTTCACTTGAGTTCACATTGCATTAGCCAAAGAAAGTTATGCAACTAGGCTGACATTTGAGAACCAGTAAGTGGAGTCCTATTGTATATGCTGAAAAGAGAAGTTCTAGAAATGCTAGTGAATAGAATTAATGTCTGCCACAGACACTTATTACATGTCAACCATTTTCTAAGCAATTTATACAAATTGTTTTTTTTACATTTATTTACTCGCTCAACTATACTACCACGAAGGAATGGATAGAATTGTTGCAGATGAGGAAATTTAAGGAGACATTGACTAACTTTCTACTGGCACAAAGAGGAGATGAGGTTTGTCCCCAGACCATGTGGCTGAAGAGTGTGTCCCTTAAATATTATGTTGCACTTTCTCTTAAACCATTGCTTCTCAAAGTACCATTTATTTTTTAAAAGGAAACAAAACTTTAAGCTAAAAGACAGACATAGTAGCAGTTAGGAATTTGGAGTTCTCTGTGAGCAAAAGAAACCAATAGCTATGACTTAAGATCCAGTCTCAATATAACCCTGATACATAGTCAGTTTCTGCTCTAACCTTGGTTACAAAAATTTACCCCAACACAGACAGACCAGAGAAACAGAATTCAACTGTGAAGGTGTAAAAACAATGATGTAGCTGAATATTTTACAAAAAAAAAAATCTTAACTGTAGTCATCTATTTTATCAAGTCGAATAAGGGGAGAGGAGCCAATTATCATATTAATTTAAAGGAAAATGTAACAACAAATAACAAGTAACACTATTACATTATTTTTCTATCTATACATTGTTTTTTTTTTTTTTTTTGGCCAGGATAGGTGGTATTTTCTTAAACACTATGAGAGGAAATAGTTTAAGCAAGCTTCTGTTTATTCATAAAAAAAGCAAAAAAAATCATGAAATGATAATAAATGTAAAATAGTATTATGAATAAATCATATTGTGGCATTATACTTGGGACTTCATCATTCAGGAAAGGCATATGTGGTCCAAGAAATATAGCCTCTAGAGTACATCACTTTAAGATACAGTATTTAGTGAGCACATTGGAAAACCTCATTCTCTTATTTATGATCCGGTTGATTTTAATTGAAAGTGGGCTGGAAGGCATCCAGGCAAGGTAGCCGTAGCCATAAGATTTCTCAGAACTTGATAATATTGCTCTTTGAAAAGTCTGTACAAACTCCTAGAATACGGGGAAGAGCTAACTAGATGTCCTAAAAGCCAGATTGTCTTCTTTTCATATAAAAACTAATCCAAAGGAAGACTTTAATTTAGAAAGGATGTGACAAATTCATGTAGATGGAAAATGGATATATCCCAAAGAAAAAGATATGTGTGTGTTCTAATTATCCTCAGTGAAGGAGTTGATCTTATGGATGTTTACTTCTCCCCTGTAATTATATTTAATATTACAATAATAGACTATAGAGAAAGTACCTACATTGCAGCCATTACCCCCCATAATGACCATTAGGACAGTGCAAATAAACACCCTATCGACTCCTACTTGTTCCAGGAAATGGTTAGCCACAGAAAACCCTCTGCTCTAACAATAATTTTTCCTCTTTTGAAATGTTTCCAAACTGCTTGCTTGCCCTCCTGAAGCCAACCAAGGACAACTGAATGTTCCTGAAAACCAATCAAAAATTCTCCCCTTGCTCTAAAAATCCCACTGTAATAAAAGACTTGTCAATTAGAGACCATCTCAGTATTTCTTCTTTTTGCTCTATAAAATCTACTCTCCTATCTAACACCTTTGCACTCCTGTTAAACAAAAGTGATTCAAGACAGGTTCCATGGCAGTAGGTTTATGAATAAATGGCCTTTGTTAATTTCATCTCTGACTTACTTTTGTCTTTGACGGTTGTTTCATTGCCACACTTGAATCCCCACCAGGTCTACCTGTGGCTGGCTGTTGACTTTGGCTTTGAGCAGCAATAGCACCCACCTGGGTTTCTTGAACCTCAACTGCCCTTATAACTGCTCAAAAACAGTAAGTATTCTTCACTGGGTATATATTTTTTCCCCCTAAGACTTACTCTGCTGTTTTATTCATTTTTAATTCCTGGGTATTTGCATTTGTTGGAAGTTCCCTTTTGAGTTTATATACTTGGTGATTTGCCTTTAGTGGTTGTGCCTTTAAATGCTGTTTAATCATAAAGAGAAAAGTCATGAGGTCTGAGTCTGCTATTCCAGCCACCTTCCTTGACTGGGGAGTTTGTGGCTTCCTTTAGACCCGTGTCCTCTGAAGGCAAACTTTGCTGTTGATTACCAATGAAACTGGATGAGATTCTCCTAGCAATCTGACTCTTCATCCTAAGAGCTTGGTCTTAATCCACAAAGAATATTCTCTTTGATTTTGCACCTACAGGGTGGCGCTCGGGTGAGATATAGGATGTCGGATCTGTGTTCAGAGGAGACTGACCCTAACATGGGGTGCTTGAGATACTAGATGCACTAGTACCACTTTCCACTGATTGTAACCAGCTGTGATGGGGGTCTTCTCATCAAAACTTCCTCCACCTGCACAAAAAAACCCTGTTTTCTGTCTGTACTCATTAAATTCCTAACTCTTGTGCCTATTTCTCTAAATTGCAAAATTTCACCAATGCCATTTAGAGAATGTCAATGAAGTGCAACTCTAGAGAGCATTTGATATAACAAAAATCACTCATTTGAAAAACAACTTAGAAAAAAAGGGAACAAAATTGCTTATGCCCAATGGGTAAAATCTGTAGTTGGCACATGGAAGCTTCCAGTTGAAATTCCAATTCTAAATTAGCTTCATTAAAATATTTTGATGATATTAAACAAGGCAGAGCTTTCCTCATTAAAACCACACCCTCCTGTGTAACTAAACTTCCTTACACATGGCACTTCTTGCTGGGCCTCTAACTCTTCAGGCTCATCTTCTCCATCTCCTTTCCTGGAACCTTTTCCTCATAAGTCTTTTACCACTTGTGCCAGTTCCCTTCATGAATCCACTCAACATATGAGCATGGAATGTTCTCCACAATCGAACTTCAGTCCTGGGAACAATTAAGAGCCATTGTTAGGGATTTTCCTAAGCCTATGAAAGACAGACAACTGTTCGGTGGAAAACGTAGAATCTTCCTCATGGACTATGATTCTGGCTTTACCAGATGTGTATCAATTAATCCATATATTAGTAAGCCCTTAATGCCGAGCTATGCATGAGTAGAAGCATTTCCTTACAGAGAAGCCCCAGCCTCATGGTTGCTAAAAAGCTCCTTTACTTTGTGATTCTAACTTGAGTCACACAAACTTTTGTATTACATAATGTAGGCACACATTATACAAGAACTATTACAGAAGAACTCTGAAAAGTGTTACCCCCTTCTCAAAAGCTACACTGCCTTTGCCACCCACTATCTTCTGGAAAGGCTGAAAAAAACCAATGATATTTTAAGCTAAAATTATCAAAACTTCCAGAAACTCTTGAATTCCTCTAGCCTGAAGCATAGCCCTGAGCTTTCATGGTCAACCAACCTACCTGTTCAGGGGCACATGGATTATCTTCCTGTGAATTTATGACTGGAAGATAGATACATATGGTATTTAACTTCCCATCCTAGATTCTGCTCTGTTACATGTGGACATGGCAAAATAATGCAATGGACTCATTTATTATACCAACTTTGTTACTAAAAAGTCAAAGCCGCCCTTCCACAACACCTTCCTACAAAGTCATGATCTTCAGACAGGAAATTTTGTTTACTAGAAGATACGTTGCAGAAAGACTGCTCTTAAACCTGAAGACATGTAACTTCGGACTACTCTTAAAGGTACATATCAGTCATCAAAGGGATCATTTTCAGGGTGTTAAATGCTTGTAGGGCAGCTCTTGTCTCAATGAACTGTATAGCAGACTATCATTCAACCAGACAACAAAACAGAGCATGAGAATAAAATCTTCAAAGACAATGCCTATTTTTTTTTATTTCAGCATATTATGGGGGTACAAATGTTTAGGTTACGTGTGTTGCCTTTCCCCTTCTTACACCCCCCGGAGTCAGAGCTTCAAGTGTGTCCATCCCCTAGATGGTGCGCATCGCACTCATTATGTATGTATATACCCAACCCCGCCTCCCCCCTCCCATCTGCCCAATGCCTGATAAATGTTATTCCTGTATGGCCACTTAGGTGGACAACACCTATTTTGACACTCAGTAGGTTCAGAGGTGATGACACAGTCAAGGTCATCAACCTGAGTCAAGGTCAATCTCTTGATTCTGATAGAGAGAGAATGACCAAAAGGAGACTGAGAAGCTGTCTGCTATGATAGCAACTTCCATAAGGATTATTAAAGCAGTTTGACCACATAAAAGCAGTCCATAAATTCCCACTCGTTCCAGAAAGTGGTCAGTCTCAAAAAATTCTTCACCCTGACATGTAACATCCTTCCTCTTTGACATATACCCAAACTGCTCGCTTGTCTTACTGCATACAAACAAGCACTGCCGAATGTACCTGAAAACCAACTAGAAAGTCTCCTCAGCCTTTATTAATTTGGTTTCTGACTTAGCTTGTCTTTCATAATACCAAACGGAAATACAGCAGATGTTACTGAATACTTAACGCTGCTCTTTTTCTCATTTCTCATTCATATTGGAGAATTACAAGATATTGGAAGTTTCTTAGTAAAGTAGAAAGGCCTAACAGATTTTGTGGTTAAATGGCAAATTGGAGGTAGAGCCAAAACTATATGCTATGTGTTCTGATTAGTAGTTGAGTTTCCTTGCTTTCTGACACCAAAAGTATTTGTTCTGGATCTAGTTGATTTTCTCTCAATCCCTATGTATTTTTAGACTCCTGATCATTCTGGGAAATACAAAAAATAAAATACAAATTGATCTGTAGTTCCCTCATTGGACTAGGTTTAATAATTCATAAAGTCAGATGTAAGAAATTACTTGAGGAAAAATAAGGGCTGAAGAAAAGATCAAGAAGTATTGGAGAATGTGAAAAGTTGCTCTGTAAAGTCAATCAAGTTGTCTTAAGACTTTAGAGAAGTGATTTTTAAAACTTTCAGGATTAGCTTTCAAACTCTAATGAAAGATAAGAACTCCTCCCCAGTAAAATGGAAACAAAAGTATATTGTATGTTGGTGAATGGTATGTGGTGCACACACACAAACACAAACACACACATGGAGTGCTAAATTTTTGCACTGACAGTATAGTTCAAATAAACATGATATTTTTTGAACTACTTTAAGCTTACGTTTAAGAGAAGTATAAAAGATTATAAAGAGGTAATATATATCTCTCCCCAGCTTCCCTTAATATATACATCTTACAAAACCATTGCAAAATGCCCCAAATCTGGAAATTAGAATTGATATCATACAATTAATTAAACTTTAGGACTTGATACTATTGAATTTTACCAGTTTTTCCTCTAATGTTGTTTTTCTGGTTCAAGGGTCTATCTAAGCTTCTATATTGTGTTTATCAATATTTTTACTTAGTCTCCAATCTGTAGCAGTTCTTCAGCCTTTGTTTTTAGTGATCTTACCATTTTTAAAAGTACCAAGCAGTTATTTTATAGACCGCCTCCCAAAATTGTATTTATCTGATGTTTTATTATGATTGGAATGAGATTGTATGTTTTTAGCAACAAAACTCCAGAAATTATGCTGTGTCCTTTTCAGTACCTCATATCAAGTAATTCATGATATTAATAATGAACTGGTGATGTTAATTTTAGTCACTTGATAAAGGTGGAGTCTTTTGGATTTCTGTATTACGAAGTTACCTTTCTCACTGCAGTTAAGACATTGGGGCATATGCTTCAAAAATGTGTATATTCTTTCACCTTAAACTTTCGTCCACTAATTTGAGACTTCAGTAAAACTTATCTATGATAATTTTTACTGTAGTTTATGTCCAACAGTGATTTTCTATGTCCCTCTTTTCTTCTATATTTATTTATTGGAATTCTACTCTAAGAAAGAACTGCCCTAAATCTCTCATTTATTTTTAAAAATTTATAAATAAATATCAGCACTTATGATGTATCAGTATGAGCTCATGGATATTTCTTTTATTCTATGGATTAAAATTCAATAGTATCATCATTTTAATAATTTTCTTTTGGTACTTTTTTTCTCTCAGCCTAATTTTTATTAAAAATGAGCATTTTTTGAAGAAAGGCATATAGTATGATTATGCAAATAAAAAGTTCAAATGTAATTATACTAAAAGTAAAATCCAAATCTAACAAAGTTAAAATTTTTATATGACCTTTGACACAGGAACTAATATGTCACCTTAGACAATCAGTGCCCCAGCCTTACCTGTAATGACAGCAAGCCCAGAAATCCAAGATTTAAGAAGGTAAGGTCATTATCAATAAATGGTGTAAGAGTTCTCAAATCTTACCTTGCAAAATAAGGATAGGTCTCTGTCAAAGAATACCAGTGAGTTTCTCTGAACAGAAGTGCTCAAATATATCTTAAATGTATATAGGCATCTGTGGACTTCCTGCCTGCAGAGAAATCCACAAAAGAAATGCTTTCCTAAGACAGTTCCAGTAGAATTCTACCTCCAATATATTCTTCTAATAAAACATCTTTTTCCAAAGGAAATGGATATTTTTCTCCTAGGATATCGGTGGTGGTGGCTAAAGCATTTGAATAGAAAACATTAGCTCACCATAGTTTTATACTGTCATAAAACTGCAGACAAATGAAATACTGCACATTATCTTCATGATTTGCTTTGAAAAATTGAACCAAATAACACGTTCTATGGAGTGCAAGATATCATCTGACAGAAGCCTTGCTTACATTGTCTTCTGCTATGAGCCATAAACCAGCTTGATAATTTTCAAGCTCCATACTTTTCTCAAGATTGTTCCAATTTTGTATGGCTCCTTTTCTTGCTTATATTATTAGTAATCTAAGATGGTACATAAGCTTTTGCTTTGTTTTGGTATAAATTCAAGTTTGTGTAAGTAAAGATTTTACAAGTTAAGATTCACTCCCCCACAATCCCCCCTACACACGTCTAGTACATTGTAAGGATGAACATAAACACCTTTACTAGCTTCATCCTCCCTATGGTATGAATGCCGCAACACAGGAAGCACTGTTATTCTGCTATCTCATTGGATACAATGTTGAAAGTAAAACTAAATGATTCATAAATGTCAACATGTGCTCCTTTTTCTGACATTTTATAACTTCAGCTGGGCCAGTGTAAACCATGGCTCACATCCATGATCAAAATATTTTTATCTTCCCAGTAACTCATCCTGCCATTGTGATTTGTTGGTGACAATTAACACACACATACTCTAGCCTTCTGTGATGTGAAACAACACATTAATAACATGATTTGAACATAGTTTGATATTTTCTCCATTTGAATTTTCAAAAAGTAACATATCAAAGAAAAGTGTGGTTTTGTGTGTGTATTTGTGTGTGGGTTAAATTTTTGTTTTGTTTTCTGAATCACCCAAACATGCTAATGTTCTTAGTTAAGAAAAACCCCTGTTTTGAAAAGGGGACTTTCCTCATATAACATGATAATGACATGTAAAACAATTAATCTTATACATCAACAAGTATGTAATAAAGAACATTTGTGTCCCTTCTTGGACTTTGTGCTACAAAGAATGCAAAAGACAAATTCTTCTCCTCCAGATATATACATGTGTCTATATAGATATAATTTGAGATCTTGTTTTACAATAAGGATCTTGTAAATATATACCTGTGTGCTTACATATAGAATATTGTCAGTAGATATTTGATGTGTGGCCCTTTGATTATGATTAAGAAGACCTCAGAGAGAAGTGATGGGTGAGTTTAATTTAAAGGAGAAAGGAGTTCCATGGAGAGGAACTAATACAAAGAAGGTATGAGACAAAGTGAGAACTCAGATGTGCTCTGTGCTCCCTGAGTGTTTTGCATGGAGGGAAAGGCAAGAAAAGCGTAAGCACATCTTGATGCAACAGGAGGGCATAGTGTCAGGGGCAGAAAAGAAAGCAAACAGCTTCACTCAAACAAAATCACTTTTCAGAGATGTTGGCAATATTTCACTACATTTCCCTATGTCTTCAAACATGTCTCTTGCTTCACTGGTGTGAAGTAACTTGGAGAAAAATGCAGGTTAAATATATTACAGTGTTTCAGAATGTTCGTTCTGAAATTAATCCACAAATAACTCCAACATATTCTTTTCCTCATGGCTTGTTTGTGCTTTACTCTCACAAGAGAGTGGCATCCCAAATCAGGGATTTAAAGCTAGGTCATGAATTTTCTTGCTGTGACCCACATCTCTACCTTCCTTACTGAGTTGATAAAATTATAAGGTTACTAATTCATGTACCTTTCTAGTCTTTATAAAGCTCTGCATCTAAGCTCATTGTCCAAGCACATAAAATGTCTTAAATTCTTCATGTTGCGCACTGCAGAAGGTTTTAAAACAGCCAGTGTAACGGTTTGCAGAGGAGGAGGTACCCTTTCATGGCTATACTGATTTAGTTGAAACTGGAGACACAAAACTTTGAAATGCTACCAACTTTCCTGAGAGGGAAAGCATTAAACACCCTCTACCCTTACTCCCCTCTCATAACGTAGATAAAAAATAATTTTCAGAGTTTAATCATGATCCCCTTAGGAACTTTGAGAACCATAAAACATTTTTGTTTTGCTGCAACAAAATAGCATTGTATCCTCCTCCTTCTGGCAGAACAAACTTTCCAATACCCACACAATATCTACCCCCACCAACAAGTTTAGAGATCTAATGTATCACTCAGTACTTGCCATTACTCCTTAAATAATATAAAAGGACTATTCTTTGATTGAAGTACCAAAGGTTTTAAAATATATCTGTTGCACATGAGAAGGTGAGTGTGCCATGCGAGGTTAATATGCAGAAGATATTGCCAGCTGCCCATTCCATCCCAGGGAATATACATGCAAATCACTTTAGCTGCTGGTGGTACAAGGTGCTGAACCATCTCTGTTCAGGGGCAAAGTCACTGCTTTATATAATTTAGCCCTGTCCCTTCCTCGGGATACCCTGATAGTGGACAAAGTGGGGCAGATAAGACTATTAGATGCAAAAATGAAACCTACTGAGGGATGGATTCAGGCCCTTAAATCAACAGCAGTTCATGAAAATGAATGTCATCTTCAACTCTGTCTCTTTGGAAAGTTAAATAAATACCTTTTCAAGGAAATCATTAAAATAAAGGTGTTTATGTTTCTCTCCCCCAGCTGTTTGGCAATGAATGTTAGAAAGTAAAATGAGTAAATCTGTGCCTTTTAGGCTGCTGTAGAACATGGTTGTATTTGCTGTGATATCTTTCTTACAAATTCTATTCTGAAAGGTCAGAGCATCCCTACACTTAAATATTATCGGATTGCATAGTGTGTGTGTATGTGTGTGCATTTGTGTGTAAGTGTGTATAAGAAGTTGGAAAATATCTCCTCTTTTTTCACCCAAAGATGTCACTGGTTGAAGAAGAGATAACTGGAGTCCAGGACTCAGATATCTCAGAAAGCAAGAGGCATGGGAAAGATATTGATCGACAGTAAGATAAGGCAGGAATGAATCGCTACCCTGTGCTGCATAAGAACAGGAGAAATGGCACAATGGCTCAGACCCAATGCCCATTCAGGAAAGGATTTTATATCAGGGAAGGCCTGATATTATATTTTCTCTGAAGACAATATTAGGGATAAATACCACACATGTGGTGTGTGTTTTTGAACTTTTATTCACAATATTGTATGACTCCATTAACTTACTATTTCTGCACTCACATTTTCAGAGTGTTTATTAAATTTATGCCACCTACATATAAATTGGTAATTGTGGCACACACCACACTTTCAAAATATTAATAATTCCTATTATGTATATTAAAACCTATTTTTTCCCCTCTGCCAAGCTTTGAGAAGAACATAGGCCTAGACATCCAGAAGCTGAAATGCAAATCCCCATTAATGTCATTGAACTAGGCAAACTCTGTATCTTCCCAATCCTAGCTATTAGAGACTCTCCATCTTAAAATAGAAAATAAATTGATTGTTTAACCAGGGTGGGGTTATAGTGTTACCTTTCTCTTCATCAATGCCTTCATCCAAATGGGGTTTCCATTTGTAGTGGACAAGTCCCTTTATTCAAATATATTACAAACGTACATTGAACACATGCTAAGTGTCACTCATTGTGCTGAACTCGAGGGACACATGGATGAAAACCACAAACTCTCCTCTTTAAAAGAACTCACTAAGTAGTGAAGAAAAAATTATGATTAAACATAATTGTTATAATCAGTAGTGCGTACAGGATGCCATGTAATCACTAGGGCTCTTTGGGCCTCTGTTTTATTATCCCTGGCACTGTCAAATGTATTTAGTGAGAGTTTATAAGTGTGTGTGAGAAAATGGGGGTGGTGAAGTAGAAATTAAGTGGCATTGAAATGCCTGTGTAGTCACAGCACATTGACAGTCATGCCCGTAGAAATTTGTGGTCAGGCTAATTAGCCACAATGTATCTAGATCTGCAAATTGAAAGTCCATAAATTTTTTTCCTCTACTTTTCGCTGGCATCATATTTTAATAATGACAGTCCATTGGGAATTAAATCCAGAGATGGCAGTACATTATTGCACATTTTCCTTCCCATCTAATTTTCTTCCCCATCTAATTTACCCCTACATTTCAATAGAGAGAAAGAGAGAGAGAGAATGGATGATAATAGAACATTCTTCGTGCTACCAAAAAATGGAAGATTCTACTTTCTGAAAATAACTAGAGTATTTGCTGCTAAGCAATATTATTTTGTGCAAGTTGGCTTCATTTGAATTTATAATTCTGATAATATCCTAAAATATTATTGGAATCCCTATTGTCATTAATGTATAAAAACCAACAACCATTTTGTAGATGAGTAATTCATCCATGTAGATGTCTATAAAGAAAGCATCAGAAACACAGCATACCTATAATAAAACTTCTGCTTCCCAAACCCCTCAAATGCTTATCTGCATCTCAACAAGTGGCACCTCATTCAGGTGAACCCCTATTACCACCACCACCCACTTCTGTATCTAAGCAAAAAATAATAATAATAAAAAGACTCATTTTTCCCTTTATACGTTCTGAATCTGTTCACGTCTCGCTGACTGCACTGGCTGCATAGCTACTTTTCTAATACAAGTCTCCATCATCTCCCTGTGTCCCTCTTGAACAACTGTATTAGCTTCCTAACGGGTCTCTTGGCTTTCATTCTTCATTCCCTTAGTCTCTGTTCTTAACACAGTAGCTAGAGTAATCCTTTTAAAATGTACATCAGATCATTTCAAAGCCCTTCCTAAAAATTGCCATGGTTTCCTGTGACAGTTAATATAAAATCCAAACGCTGAACGATTGTCTACAAGGCCCGGCAGGATCTGATCTTGCCCACCCACCGACCTCGTCTCCCCAGCCTCTCTGCCACGCTCTCTCTGCTTGGGCAATGCCGGCTTTCCGGCTGATTGATTCTCCGTTAAACCAAGCTTTGTCCTGCTTCACCACCTTTGCTCTTACCTCTGGTTAGTAGGCTTATCTCTAATATTCCTGCAGGGTTTATTTTCTCACTGTTTTCATGTCTCTGTTGAATTGTTACCTCTTCATCAAAGGTTCTCTGATCAGTTTCTTAAGAATAATCCTTCTGTGATACTCAAACTCCTTATCTTGATTTGTTTCTGTTACATAGACGTGTTCACTGCTTAACATATTGTATAATTACGTGTTATGGTTTCAGCTGTTGTTTTGCTGCCAATGAGACCAGAACATAAATTATGTGATGACAACATTTTCCCCACAGTCCAGAATTTTCTAACACATCGTACACGCTCAATCAATACTTGTTCTGTGACTGAATGGATGACTGGGTTTGAACATACCTATACACAAACTGGAGTGTGATGGATGTAATGAAAGACTCTGATCAAGTCAGGAGACCAGCATTCTGGTTCTCACCTGTCCCTGTCTAGACTGGTGAGATACTGCTTACTTCATCCCTGCAGTTCCCACTCCCCCATCAGTACATAGCACAGGTTTCATGGGCTACAGCGCTATGGGGATAACTACAGACTCTAAAAATACTCCCAAGACTCCATTCCATAAAGCCACTTATAGAACCAGCCTGTGGCCCTCTTAGCAGTTTTCACTT
>CAUYRT010060511.1:0-64446 GCA_963574885.1 Lepilemur ruficaudatus
CAAAAAAACCCAAAAAAAAACCAAAAAAAAGAGGCTGATGTTATTGTACATCCTCTTAGTGAATTCTCTCTAATTAGTCAAATAAATACACAGTCCTCCCACTTGGGTGTGTGCTTGTTTGCTTTAAAATGTTGTAATTACATCCCCCACTTTGGAAACTTCTGGGAACCGGAACTTCCACACATGGGCTTTGGCTATGAGGACATGTGCCAGCACTTTGGCTGGGGTGAAACTGCCCGCCTGTATAAGTCTCTGGGCTAAACATTCAGAATTAGGCTGTGCCCTCCCTCCAACACCCTCAGTGGCTCCCTAGGGCTTGCTGGCATCAGTACCAACTCTGCTCTATATAGTGGAAAGGGAACCTGGCAGGGAGGCTGTTGAATTCTGCATGAGCCCGAGCAGACCGCTAACCTCTCCACACCTCTGCTTCCTCTTTGATGAAAGTCAGAAGGTCTAGTTGTCCCCAACCACAAGGCAATGCAGATGTCCCTGCCCATGGAGGGGCTGTCCCGTCCCTCCAGTTTATCCACATCTCCCTCTTTCTGCAAGAAAACATTAGAGCTTCAGTTTATATTTACTTTGTATCTATTTCTTCTGTTGTTGTGTATGTTTGATTATATCTATATACATAGATCTATGCCATAAATAGAATATGTTTATGACAATAAATAAATATGGATACATAGGTTAGTGATGTGTCCTGAGAAAACTTTTTGCTAAAAAAATCTGTGTTTTTAAAAATAATGGAGACAATTAGTTTTAAGAACAAGGACTCTATAGATGAAATAACTGGAGTCAGAAGACCAGCTTGAGGGGTCCTAGTCCTCACTTCTTGCTAAGTGTGTGGTCTGGGCAACGTTTGACCTTCTTTGTCCTGAAATGGGGCTAAATCAGTCTGGATGGTCTGTTTTTTTTTTCTTTTATTTTTTAGATTTCAGAACATCATAGGGATACAAACATTTAGGTTACATATATTGCCTTTGCACCACCCAAGTCAGAGCTACAAGCGTGTCCATCCCCCAGACAGTGCGCACCGTACCCATTAGGTGTGAATTTACCCATCTCCTCTCCGCTCCCACCTGCCCGACAGCCGATGAGTGTTACTTCCATATGTGCACGTGTTGATCAATTAGTACCGATTTGACGGTGAGTACATGTGGTGCTTGTTTTTCCATTCTTGGATGATCTGTTTTATGGGAGCTTATTCCGAGAGCTGAATGACACAGTGCATGTGAAACTATTTTGTAAATGACATCTTCCACATAAGGAAGAGGGCAGACAGGATGGATCACAGAACCCCGAGAAGTAGGAATTATTACCCTGTGAGTAGCTAAGGAGACAGCTTCCGAGAGGTGAGGTCACATCCAAGGTCACGCAGCTAGCGCGGGTGAGTGTCCAGTTTTGGGGTTTAAAGCTCATGATCTTACCATCGTATCAGACGCCTTCCCATCGGCAGTCTGATCTTCAGAGCTCATGCCTTATCCCTAGGAGTCAGCTTGACGATTTTCTCTGTATCTTGTTGTCGGCCTAGGATAGATTTGCTCATTTAAGATGCCATTGACCTTATCTAATAAAAAGAATCAGGATCCAAGGAGTCTGTTTAATTCATTATTAAAGATCATTTCCTGTTATTATCTTCCCTGTAGCAAAATTAGCTGTTAACTCTCCTGTTAGCATAACCCAGCCAGTATTACTAGGAAATTAGGGGGAAAAAAATCAGTTCAGTGAAATGTGAGCCGAGCCCAGGGAATTCCCCATCTTTGGAGCATATTAACATTCTGCCTTAGAAGTTGAGGAAATGTTCTGTTAAGTGGAAAAAGAGTTGCAGAAATTTTACTTTTAAAAGTCAAGTAAAAAGTTACCTTTTTTTTTCTTCCCAAGTCAAATTAATTTTTGTCTCAGGGCAAGAAAAAGTAAATTAAAAATCACACGCTGCTGCTTCCTCTCAGGTCCCGGTGTCCTCCTGGGTTTTCCATCCCTCTTGGCTGGGATTTTGGGTTTCTCTGGCCCAGTTTGGGCCTCGGAAGACGCCTTGCTTGGGGGGTTCCGGCTCCAGGGAGCCCCTCACTGTGGCGGGGTGGGGCAGCCTGCCCTTCCCTTTACCTGTCTACCCTTCCAGAGCCTTCCCTGCCCGCCAGGCAGTTGTTGGGAGTGAGGAGGGGCGCGGGGACTGAGGCCCTGATGTGGAGTGGGGTTGACCCTGGACAAGGGGTTGCTGGGACGCGGGACTGTGCGGTACCAGCTGTGAGTGGCACGCAGAGACGGGAGCTCTGGACAAAAGGAGCAGGCAGTGCGCAGGTGTCTCATGGTTAGGGGCGCACAAACGCTTTAAAGGCATGTGCTCACCTGTCTATACCCACATGGGTCTACACCAGCCTGGTGTAGCCACGGAGCCACTGGGCTTGGAGCAGACAGACATGGGGTGGAGTCCTAGCTCCACATGGCCTGATCCCTAGAAAAATCACAGAACACCTTTGGGTCTCAGTTTCTTCACCTGAAAGATACAAATCTGCCCACCTCTGGGCTGTGGTGACGGTCTCAGCTGACAACCCTTCTGGAGGCTTCACCGGCACAGAACTCCAAGATCTCAGAACAACCTGCGGTGACAGTGCTTGGTGAGGGACACAGGACAGGGGAAGCACATGTGGAGTCCCTTCTGCCTGCTGGAAACCCTACCAGGCTCATGAAACATTTGTTATAGGCTCGTGGGTTCCTGCAACTCAATAATTCCCAGGAAAATTCCCAAGAGTTAGTCAGAACAACCGCAGAATACTGACCCACTCAGGCGCCTTGGGAAGCCCAGTGGGGTGGCCAACTCATCCCAGTTTGTCTAGAACTTTCCTGATTTTAACACTGAAATCCCACTCCCTGGAAAATCCCCCATTCCTCAGCAAGTTGGGATGGCTGGTCACCCGACAAATCTTCCTTGTTTTAAAGACTACAGGCAGGGCCCGAGATTGGTTCAAAGTCATATGGCCAAGGACCCTCAGAACTGTTTGTTAACTTGAACCCATGCTTTCTGGCCAGAGAGAGAATCCAGCCCACCCCCTGCCTGGGCAAGGCCCGCAAGCTGTGTATGGGCATCTGAAGAGACGACGTTTCCTTGGGCTCGTTTCACCTGTTGGAATCTGACTTACAACTGTTCTCTGTTAACTCCATTATCTTTAATTTGCAAGAATGCAGCCAACAGGAAACCTCTGGACACTTTCTCTTTAATGAAACACAATTTGATTACAAATCACCGGAGTCCCCCGGCAGACAGCCTTTTCTGGAGGATTTCAACCGGCCACGGTCACTTCTGCACGGTTTCTGCCCTTTGGGAGAGTCCGGTGGAGGCTGCTGAAGTTCCCTGCCAGGGTCAGCCCCTGTGGCAGCCCTAGCTGTTGATGCCACACTCTCTCTCATGGCCCACTCTTCTTCGTGGGTCTCTGGACACAGTGTGTCAAAAACGCCTTCCAGTTTCACCACGACGTTTTGATTCAAAGTGTAAGTTTTATTTTTTGTGGCAATTGCCAGTAGCACCAAGGCCAGTGTCCAGCAGACCAGATGTGGGGCTGGGGTGATCCAGTGAGTTGAAGGTGAAAGGTAAGAGCTAAGAAGCCAAGTTACAAGAACGTCTATGTTTATTGGGACGTTGGAAAGCTGTGGCTTGTGAACGTAAAAGGTGACTCAGGCAGCGCCAGCGTTACAGGGCTGAAGGGCAAAGCCCTAGGTTAGTGTCCTTAATGTGGCAATTTAATAGGTGATAAGACCAGGACCCAGTCCTGCAAGTAAGAAATACTTACAGAGCATGATGTGGAATCTTTTAATGTTGTCATGTGTGTGAACAAACTTTTATCCATTGACACCATGCCTGCCCCGACACCAGCTGAGAATCACAGTCCCCAAATCTTTACTTTCTTTTGCCAGCTTGTGCTTCAAACCTTCATTGACCCATGCACAGAGCTCCCCAGGTCCCTGCCGCCAACTAGAAGTAAACCACAGCACCAGAACACACTGGAACTGGCAGCTATCTTTAAAACAAGGACTCGGGTCACACCGACGGATGCATGAACCCAATCGTACCTGCTATTAGCTTCCCATGCTTGAGTGAGTCACTTAATCTCTGAACTCAGTTTCCTTAGCTGGAAACTGGGTTACCATATGGGTGGTGGTGATGAATCAATGGCACAAGGGAGAAGCTCAGAGATTTGTCAACAGCAGGTGGGTGAGACAGGGCTTAAGTACAAGTTTGCCCTTGACCAGTTGCAGGTTTTAGGGAAGCAACTGGGCCTCCGTTTCTTTACCGTTAGAAGGATGGTGAGAGTAGCCTGACTTCATGGTATCGCGACAGGATGGAAAGACCTGCAAACGCAAGCTCGGGCGCAGTGCCGGACATAGTAAACTCCGGAGGCCAGCGCGGATGCAGTGTGTGCCTTGGATCGGACAACGTGGCGGTGCATACTCATTGTCCTGCCCACACTGTGGCCAAGCAGCCAACTCCTAAGTGTTCAGTTGCAGCAGCGGAGACGGAGGTAGGATGAGTGGCCTGGGATTCTGCATGCAGTGAAAGGCCAGGCCCACCTGGGGGCAGGCTCTGGCTCTTTCTGATTGAGAGGTCTGTCTGGGCCCATGAGCAGGGGCTCGTCTGTATAAGAAGATGCATGAAACCGCCTCAGTTCCTTCCATCACCAACGAGAAGCTGAATGTAGCGTGAAGCACACAGGGTGCTGGTCAGAAGGGCAGGTGCTAGTCCTTACTATACCACAGATTAGCTGTGTGGCCTTGGGCAAGTTACTTCTCCTCTCTGGTCCACTCAGTGTCTCTAACACTGAGCAGTTGGATTGAACAATCCTTACGATATCTCCCTTTTCCCTCATTCTATAAGTTTCTAGGTGCCATCTCTTTATTTCTTATCTATACAGTCTTGTTCCAAACCCCATCTCTGCCTTCCAGTTAGAATGCACGTTCCTGAGGCCACGCAGCCTCCCTGGATGCTCCCTCGTAAGTGTGCCACACACGTGGGGTCAAGGTCTGGGGTTCTACAGCAATAAAATCAGAGTTGTCTGCAGGGGGCTGTGAGAGGCAAGTGACTTCTCCCCATCCTCCAGCTTCTTAGAGGAGAAATTATTTTAATTGTTGGGAACACCCCAGATCTACACAAGGTACATGCAAATAGCTCCTGAAATTCTGCTTGCATTTACAATGTAAAGATCAGAAAGCTCCCATTACGGTAGAAGATAGAAAGAAACAAAGGCACGAGCCTTTGGGGGTGAGTATTCCCGCCAGGTTCCGCCCCTGTCTGCGCACAAGCGCTGTTTGCTCACGAAGACTCTTCCACGACTGTGCATTCCTTTCTTCACAGTATTCTTCCTCTCCCTTTGCTTCTGCACATTCAGCCACAGCAGTTCGTGGTTTCTCTCCTTCTGCAATTGTTTGACAACGGTGTCAAAGCAGAGCTCTTCTATCGTGCCATGATAGAGGGTTCTAAGAGGCTCTCTCTCCGCCTCTCTTTCTCTGCTACTCTTACCCTTCCCGGACTCAGATTTCTTTGGTTGGGGGGAGGTCGCCCGGGGATCGCTTACCTTGCAGGGCTAGATTGCAGCCTTGCCTTCGAAAGCAAAGGTGTGAACGTGAGAAACAGCAGCACACGGTCTGTTGTCTCCCCAGCCCTCCCACGCCACGGGTGGAATATTTAAGAGACGCTGAACGTACGGGGAACAGAGGGGAGGAGATATTTGAGAAGAGATTTTCCTTGATGGAGGAGGGTGGTCGTTTACAGAGAATCAACTTGAATTCTATTCTGCCGAGGAGGCTGTGGCTAAGTCCCTTCGCAACCTGGGACTCAGTTTCCCCATATGAAACAGTGAGACATGACAGTAAGTCAAGTCCATTTTAAGCTCTAAAGGAGAGCTCCCAAGGCCCTACTTGGGGTCAGGTTCCATTCCAGGAAAATATGTTTTATATTATAACATGCTCCATCTAATCTCCAAAACCATCCTTTGCGGAAGGTGTTATTAGCCTCATTTTACAAATGGGTCAACCAAGGTTCAGAGAGGTTAAGGGACCTGCCCGGTGAAAAAATTTATAAAGCCAGAGACCCAATCCAGATTTTTCTGACCATTTTTCTCATTCTGGATGCTTTTCCCCTAATTCCATCCTCTCAAATATAATGAGACTTTGGTGTTCTACTCTCAAGAAAACTGGTGAGAAAAATTTACCTTTTTCCCCCAGCCTCTGTTTGCACGATGTGTTCCATGTCATGGAGAACTTTTCTTTTAAACATTTCTTCAAAGGACAAGTGAGGCATTATGTCTCCAATTTTTGGCAACCTCACACAATAACCTTAGCAGTCTCTTGGCTTCCATCTCCCAGGGATGGCATTTCACATATGCGTGGTCAGAGAGTGCCCATGGTTTGAAATTTTAATAGAGATGCCTTATCCCCATCCGTCTTGATTGGGGCTTGCCTGGTCCCTGGCTTCCTGGCGGTCACTGAGCTCCACAGGCCCCCTCAGCCCATGTCCTCCTGCCATGGAGGGAGGCTGCCTCTGCTCCCTGGCTCCACGCCCAGATGCCTGCAGCCCAGCCAACAGGCTCCACTGGGGCCCTCGAGCTTGCTGACCAAACTTGGGTATCAGTAGCTGGGAAAGTCAAGCTTAATATTTGATGACATTACAAAGTCACACTGTTCTATTTTCCTCCCAGATAGAATTAAAAAGCAGAATTCTCACCAGGAGACTCCCTGAGGAAAGCGGGAGACCCCTGCACGGGGCAGGGGTCGGCAAGCGTGGACTCTGGCTTTGGCTTCGCTGCCAACTAGCTGTTGACCTTGGGCAAGTCTCACTTTTTCTCTCTCTGAGCTTTAACTTCCTCCTGCACAAATAAATGATCTCTCAGACTGAGTAGTCTGATTTAGGGACTATGCTTTCTTAAACGCAAGATCGATTGGTAGGGGTGTTTCTAGACCCCATGCCAACTTTAGCAGTGGCCAGGGTTTTTTGAGGGGAGGGTCAGAAAAGCAAAGAAGTATCCTGGGGACTAGGAAAGGGGACCATCCCTGTTTGCAGGACCTACAGAAGGTTCAGGATGCCCAATCACTGTGCTTGGGTTGCAGGTTGCAGTCCAGAGGCTTTGGAGATCTACAGTTTTTTCCCCATTCTCTCTTGTAGTTAGTTCCCCAGAATAATAGTAGAGTGTGCTGGGAATACAACATCTGACGAAGAGGAGCTGGCTGGAGCAGCCTGGGCTCTGTTCCCGTCTCTGCTACCTGTGCTTCAACACTCTAGCCCAGTGAGTCACACATCTCCCAGGGTGTGAAACCTGGCCTGGGCTGCTTTCTGGCACCCGTTGGTAGCAGTGCAAGTGGGGCACACACATGTGACTCCATCTGCCCTGGGAAGCTTTCCTGAGCCTTAGGGGACTGGCTTGTCACGAATCCCAGGCTTGGGTTGACTCTCGCTGCCTATGTGTAATTAGTCAACCCCATTCATGTAACATGTGTGTGAGTGTTCTCCCACCAGACTCAGGCAAGCAGTTGAAGTGCAGCCTCGGATGCAGTGGACTGAAATGGGAACCAGTGCACAGTGAACCTGGTGGACACAGGAGAGCAATGGAATCTCTAGAAACAGATAAGTGCATCTAAATACCCACAAAAGAAACCTCATTTAATTCCCTTTTTGCATCTCATTTAATTCCTTAGAGTCTTTCCCTAGAGAAACTTGACATGTTATATTTTGACGCAGACAGTCTCAGATGTTTCATGAAATTGTTACCAGATTGAAGTTTGCTAGGAGGCCTCCAACTGGCATGGAAGTTTCTGGATTAATAGGAAGAGATTTCCCCTAATCTTACAGGAGCTTTTCTAATGATTCAGAAGTAAATAGAACCTCAACAAGCAGAGGAAGTTAATTACACAAGAGCTGGGAATTCTAGATGAAGATATCTCATGGGAAGGAATGTCTCAGGTGGGAAGCTCTATTATGTACCATCCTTGAAAGTAGATGATTTGTTTGCTCAGATTTCTTTTGGGGTACCATGGTCTTCACATACAGAAAGGACAAGTTAGGTCACATTTTTCATTGAATAATTTTTCTATTGAAGTATTTCTGGCCTGGCTTAGTCCCTTTAAGATCTCATATTAAAGAAATAATGAAAGATGTTTTCCTTATAAGGCCTTCTAAAGTATGATATAAAATCCATAAACCACAAAACAAAATACTAATAAATCCATTACCCTAAAATGGGCTTAGCTAAATGTACCATACACAAAATCAGGAGACAAACATCAATCCACAAAGATATGTGCAGGTTATATCACAGAAGAAGGGATGGTTTCTCTAATATATAAAGAGTTCCTACAAATCAATAAGAAAAGTGGGTAAAAAGTATGAAAAGAGTCTACAGAAAAGGAAGTAAAACTGCTTCTTAAGCATGTGAAAAGTTGCTCAGTCTCACTAATAAGAAATAAAAATTAAAACTACATAGAGGTAATCTTCTTTATTTTACAGGTTGGGAAGGATCAAAAAGTTTGAAAATGCCCACATCGTGAGATGTATGTGTATATCAATGTGACATTGTTGGTGGTAGTGTAAATTGTTATAACTCTTATGGGGGGGGGGATCTGGCAATATCTTTCTTACTCATGAGTCAAAATTGTGATTGTTAAATCCACAAATGCCCATGTTTTTCCATAATTCACATATACTGAAGTTTCCCAAATAGTATTTCATGGAACAGGTTTTCCTAATACATCACTGAAGAGGTTTTCAGGAACATAGTCTGAAAAATACTGACAGGTGTAATGTAGTGAGTAGTTAGAATGTATCTGGGAGCTACAAATGCCATCTAGGTCTAGCTGCAGCAATATTTGCAGCCCCTCTTTAGAAAGAGAAACCTCCCTCAAACCTCTGCTTTCATGTTCTCCTTTTGGAAATGCTTTTCGGCCAGGAGTGTAAATGCCAGAGCTACAAGAATGACTCAAAACCCAGGGGAGCTGCCTGGGGCCAGACTCTGCTCTCTGTGGCTGGAACAATGAGATGGCAGGGCCTCCTCTTCCCAAGAACCTCCCTGGTGTGCCATGAGCAGCCAGGGACTTACCTTGCAGCTTTAATTAGGAGAGATGCGACATTTGGAGACAATCTGTTCAGGAAACCCTGCACCGCACATGTTTTCATCCCGGGCTCTGGGGCTGATCTGAGCCAGTGGTCTGGCTCCACGCGCCTCAATGGAATTCTCTGGCAGAACCTCTGCAAAACGTGTGGAAAAATCTGTCTCTCCGTGTCCCCCTTCTTCGCTTCAAGGTGAAATAGGCAACTTCTCTCGCTGCCTCTCTCTGGGAGCGAGGGGAGCACTCATTCCCTGCTCACTGCTGAGCCGGCACCGACATGAACTGCCGCGGAGCCTGCGACCCTCTCTCGAGGCAGGCGGGGAAGCAGGAGAAAGACAGTGGGCACAGTGGGGCCACGGATGGGGTCTTACGGACTCGGTTCCTGCTTTTTCTTCTGCTGCCTCAATTCCCCCTCAGGCAGGGAGACTCAGGACAGGTTGGGGTTCCACCCATTTTCACCATTGTCCATCGACCTGCCTACCTTTGCTCACCAGGGAGGCTTGTTTCTTCCGCTGAGGACAGTGGCCTTCAACCGTGGCTACACCTTGGCTGGGAAGGGCTTTTTTTTTTTTTTTTTTTTAAAAAACTACCCATGCCTGCGTCTCACTCCCATGAATTTTTTTGATTTAATCAATATGTTTAGAGAGTTCCCAGGTGAGGATAATGTGTATTTTCGTTATGGGATGACCATTGTATTATACATCAGGATACTTTTGACAGTGGGTGGGGACACAATTAACCATTATTTTGGGGGACAGTTTGCAAAAAGTTGCCTTGCTTTGACCTTGAGAGACCCCTGAGAATTGTCTCCCAAGAGTATGTGATCATAGTTGGGATTTTTTTTTTACTGCATGGATGAAGACATTGGCATGTTTATACCTTGCAGGTAACTATGGGAGTGGCCATGACTCTGACTTTGAGCTCTGTTATATTTCCAACAGTCACAATTTGCCCTTTGTGCATCTCCCTTTTCCTCTTCTGGATGCTCCAGTAATTCTTAGCCCCTGCTCTTCCTTTTGGAGTGCTGGAGAATGTCACATCTGGAAGACATCTTAGCAGTCACCTGGCTCCACCTTCTCTACCATGCAACTCTGCTTCCTGCAGCATCTTGGGCAAGGGGCGGGTGGACAGCACTGGATTTGGACTCATAAAACCCTTTTGAACCTCAGTTTCCTCATCTATCAAATGTGCATTGCATTACTAGTCTCAAAAGGTTGTAGTAGGGATTACACAAGACCCTCCTCCAGCACATCCTGAGAGGGACACACAAAGCCTGGGGGAACAGGCAGCAGAGAGCAGAGTACGGCCCTGTCCTCCCTCACAGAGGAGACGTGTCTCTTCCAGGGGCAACAGTTTTCTCTGTCAACAACATGTCTTTAATGGGTGACAATTGCTTAATCCTCTTAGAAATGACAAATGGTAATTCCTACATTGTTTAGGGAGAACGAGATGACTATTTTGCACTTAGACACATTTGGAATAAAATAAGTTTGTTATAAATATTAATTTTTTTACATAAGCGTTTGCCTTGAGTAGTGAAATAAGAAGTTGAGAGCACGCCTGCCTATTCTATAGATGGAAAGGTCGAGGTGCCGCGACCTTTCTAATATCTCAAAGCAGGTACTTCTGTAAGAGGGGTTTCTTAGTCTGTTCTGTTACGATCAAATACCATAAACTGGGGAGCTTATAAACAACAGAAATTGATTTCTCACAGTTCCGGAGGCTGGGAAGTCCAAGATCAAGGTGCTGGCGGGTTTGGAGTCTGGAGATGGCTCCCTTCTCGGTTCATAGAAGACGCCTTCTCGCTGTGTCCTCACATGGGGGTAGGGGTGAGGCAGCTCTCTGGGGCCTCTTTTATAAGGGCACTAACCCCATTCATGAGGGCTCTGCCCCACAACCCAATCACCTCCCAATGACCCCACCTCCTAATACCATCACTTGGGGGGAAGGGTTTCAACACAAGGCGTGGAAGTGTGGAAAGTCACCTCGTGCTTCAGAAAGACAAGTCCCAAGGTGCAGGGCAGTGCTCAGGCTGAAGGGCAGTCGGGGGTCAGCTCCTAGGCTTCCGGGTCCCCACTGGTTCCGACTATGATAGACTCTGCCAGCACGTCGGTTTTCCAGCTGCAATTCACACTCAGTATGCAAAACTGGAGCAAGGTCCCACAGCCCTGTCTCTTCAAATTAGGCTAGAAAGGGGAAATGACTTCATTATTGTTGCTTTGTCAGTTGCCTCTTCTCTCGGGGTCCCTCCTGCTGCCTTCGCCTTGCTAGATCTCCCGGGGAAGACAGCTTTTACACCCAATGGGCCGCCCGGGACCAACTGCTCTGTCGTCAACAGCGAGTCTGTCGAGTTTTATCCTACGGTAGGCTTTTGCTATTTTGTAATCATTTTCTGATAAAAAAAGTTCACACTCATTAAAAAGGCCATGTTTGGAAATATATGTATATTTCTTTGGAAAAATAGGTCGTATTTAAATCATTATGCTGTTGATGGAAGCTGGATTTTATTTGCATTTCACCTGTGGTTTGGTGACAGACACAAGCTGGCTTGAGAACGGTTGAGGAGGGATCCTTTGTTGATTAATTTGTTTTTCTTTCTCATGGTTCTGACGCTGAGGAGATACTGAAATTGTATTTTACCACTTTGCACAAAACCCGTATTAGGGAGCTATGTGGGCAGAATTTGGATGTTTTTAATGATGCAGTGGTGGAAGTCGTATTTGAAATTCACAGAATCAAATACACCCAGAGTTGGAAGAATTTTAACAGTTGGGGGTCCAATGCCTTAGGTGATGGCTGTTGGTGACAGACCGCTGCCACTCCTAATGTATGGTAGATTGACTTCTGCTTGGATCTCCCCAGTGACAGGGAACTCACTACCTTAACATCAGCCCTGAGTTATTGCCAGTGGGGCACGTTGAACGGTGTCATACAGGAAGTATCACTGCCTTTATGTGTTTCAGTTTGGGCTCCAAGGTCAAGATGGCACAGCCCTGGGCTGTGGTACCCAGGAGGCTGTTGATTGTATCAGAGAGAACACAAACTTAAATGCAGAGGAATGTGGCCTGCCCCAACGCCACCTGACAGTGACTAGGAGGTCCCTGAAGTCTGCCCCAAGCAAGAGATATGCAAATACTTAGGATCCAGGAGCAAGAAGCAGATACCCCAGTGCAGGGTTTATCCCAAGATCAATGTAGTACCTGCAGAGATGTGCAGACCAGACCATCTTAGAGGGCATCTCCTCAGCTGTCCTGGCCAAGTCATGTCTCAACCTCAGAAGGGAGACACTGGAGGTCAGAAATCACCAAGTGTCCTGTATCAGCCCTTTAACAAATACTTGCCTCTAAGTTCTAGAGAGTAAATTACAGCAAAGTGTTCTCCCTACAGAACGTGACCCCAGTCACATCTTAAAGTTGGGAGTTCAGGCTGCCCTTGGCAGGTTTTACAGACATGCTCCTGGACCAAGGGGACTAGGAATTTGGTTGTGATCTGGAGTCCTGGCTCCTGGGCAGGCTGTAAGAAATGAAGATCTGTTTTCTCATCAGCCCTCAACCGCCACCCCCTTGAGCCACCTAAGATGCTTGTTTTAACCTCAACAGGGTCCCCCAGAGGGGCTGGCTGGGGTGGGGTCTGGCCTCTGCAGTTTTAATAGGTTTGGGAAGTCCCAGATTTGGGAAAAGCTTCCTTTCAGAGCACGATCTTAACAAGGCACGGTTGTCCTGGGTGTGCTGCATGTCACAAAAGCACCGTGAAAAATCAGAAATGTTGCACCCCTGTGACTCTCGTGTGGAGGGGCCGGGGGCCGTGGGGACCATCACAGGATTACTCCATCCTGCAAATTGGCTGTGTTGCCTCTCCTGCCCTCTGTCCCACCCCTGCTCTGCAGAGAACTGTGTGTCTGAGAATCCTTGTCTAAAGGGCTTGACTCCCTGCCAGGAATCACTGAAAACAAATGCATGCAACACCTCTTCCCACCTTGGCCTACTACGTACCGGGAGAACTCTCCTGTCTTTCCCACTGCTTCTACACTCTGGGAACAAGTGCTGGGGACGGCTGAGCATGTTCATTCCTAGCACCTAACAACGTGGTCCGGCCGTTTTCTCTGTATTGCGGTCTCTGTCTGCTCCTGGCCATGGGTCAGGCAGCTGCGACCTCCAACGTGCGGAATGTGGCTGTCAGAGCTTCGATTAGCAAGAAACGTGTTGTGCTTCCCTGGAGCCCAGAGACAGTGCGAGCTAAGCTGGCCTTGAAGGCGTTGCTGGTGAGAGGAGCCTGCAGGTACTGCCGTGTGCGCTGATGCTCACTGCAGTGGCTGTGGCCAAGGGTGATGTCATGGGGAGTCCCACGGAGGCTCTGCATGCGACCATGCTTCCAAGTTCTTTCCCCTTTGGCTCTCTGGGAACCTGAGCATGACATTCCTAGTGGACACTGAAGACTCCCTGCTGCCTCTCTGACTTGCACCTTGATTCGACTCTGGCATTGGTCTGTGAACTTGAGCAAGCAGCTTCAGCCCTCTGAGCCTCAGTGTCCACTCCTGCCAGGCCAGGCTGTTCCACCTTCCTGAGCCTTTGCGAAGGGTCTTTTGGCTCCCTCTTCCTTGTCTTGCAACACTTGTGCATGTCTTATCTCCTGCCTATGAGGACAGAGTGAGATTTTCTTGTATCTGGGGTTCTTCATTGCTCCTAGCTCAGAGCATGGCATTATGGAAGAAATGAACAATCAAAAGGAGATCTCAAACCCTCAGAGACCCAGGGAATTAATTACCAGATGGGGATGAGAGTCTGGGTGGGGCTGGGATGGTGGGATCAGGCCTGTGTTCACCCCTGTCTGAGTTGACAGGGGTTAGTACTGTGTCATCTGTGTTGTGTCTAAATAATGAACAATTTCCTTCTCGGCTCTCGGTCTACTTGTGACTGCCCCCCACCCCTACCACCTTGGACTCCTGGGGCCCATTGACTACCTGCTTGGAGTCTGAAGGATGTTTTTATCTTGACGATTTTGGTATTTCCAGCTTTGAGCAAATACAATTGAAACCAACTGAATAATAACACAACAATGACCATGGCCTTCAAAGACATTTAGGAAACTGACTTGGTGTTTTAACCAATATTCTGATTTTGTTGTAATGAACCCAACTTTCCGGTTAGATTAATATATTATTTCCTGATGCTGCATAAGTGCGGTATGTATGCAATTGAGCCCAAATAAAATTACCGTTTACGTTTTCATCAGGAAGGGAACAAGCTGCTGAGGACAGTTGAAATGCAATTTATGATTATGTAAATGAAGCTAGCTTCAGGACACTAATAAGTAGATAAATGAGACTTTCATTATTGTGAATCAAGATGCCATTAACCTTGAAAATTATATACAATTGTCACCAATATTCCTTAAAAAATAAAAAAGAAAGGACCGTTTCCTCCAGTTTGTGGTTCCCTCTTTATGGGTCATGGGCTGGGTTGTCTGAAGGTTCAGCCCTGAGTGCAGAAATTTAAGATTTTTAACCGTGTTGGTGCCTTTGTACTGCCTGCTTGGGGACTCACGTTGAACCCAAAAAAATGGGATTGGTGCTTTTCCTTGGAGTCCCTTCATGCATTTATTTTCTTGCAGAGAAATGATTTTTCCAACATATTCTCGCCAAATGGCTGTTGTCGAGACTGCAAACATGCTGTGCAGGCACGTTAAAATTCTGATTCTATTACTAGGTGTATGTGGAACCCTACATCTGGCCTGGCCCCCCTTGGGCCTCAGTTCTTTCATCTGTAAAGTGGGGATGCTAAGATTTGTTAAGTTAGTTAGGACTCTTTGGCTGTAAGCAAGAGATTCTGACTATAGGTAATTTAAGCTAAAAAGGAATTGGTTGGGAGGAGATGGGCAGGGGAATTCACGGAAAAAAAGGAAGAAGGAAAAAGTGGAGAAACATTCCCGAAAGGGTGGAAGCCATAGCATTCTAGGGATTTAGCCAGCAGACCCCTGGCTGTCTCTGTTGGGATGAAGGGGTGGGACAGTTTGTTTTAAATTATTGGGTCACACTGCCCATGGCCATGTGACTAGAGCCAGCGCCCCCTGTTGAGTGGGGTTGAAGGGACCTCTGTGCTCCAAGCCCCCCAGACGGGGCTCAGGTCAAGGGTGGGGCCAGGCTGGGGACATCAGCAGAGGCAGCTGGGGAGGCTGATAGGGCCCCAAACCAAATCCTGGTGCGCTAAGGAGGAAAATTTGACTCATTTAAAGTAGAATGTCTTTTTATTGTTTATTCGTGGGCACTTTTAACATATTATGGATATTTAACCTTTTCCAGTTGTAAATAAATATGTCCTCTTTATCTCCATTTTTTTTTAACATGGAGAAGGTTTAAATTTTGATGTAGTTAGATTTGTCAATTCCCATCCCCTTTTTAATGGCTGCTAGGTTTTCCATAATATTTTTTTTAAAAGATCTTTACCCCAAGTCATAATAATTCTCCTGTATTTCTTTCTAGTGATTTTACAGCAATATTTTTAATCCATTGAAATTTTATTTTTATGTGTGGAGCAATATAGGAATCTATGATGTATGCATGTATGCATGTTTGTATCTATGTATTAATCATTTATTTGTCTTTCCAAAAGATAGCCAATTTTTCCAATACCCTTTATTAAATAGTCTATTTCCCATTGATTTGAAGAGCGACTTTCAACTGACTAAATTATCATAGGTAACAGGTGTTTTTTGTACTCCCTTCTGTTATACTGATCTATGACTATATCTTTGCTGGTACCATACTTTCTCTCTCTCTCTTTCTCTTTCTCTCTTTCATTAAAAATGAGAGATAAGGAGTGTTTGTGAATACTTACATGTTTTTTCCCCACTGTCACATGTATAAGTGGGCCGAGAGGCGTTTGATAACATGCAGCTATCTTCTCTGTAAATCCCAGGTTTCCATTCTCCTCTGACTTCTTGTTAGTTCTCCTGGGTCCCCTTAGTCTCTGTGTCTTAGTCATCTCCCATGAGCTACTTCAGGTGTTGCTATACACTGACCCTATCCTTAGAAAACCCCTTTAATTATTTTAGATTAATATAAATTTCAATATCTAGAACTTGCTCTCCAAAGTTCCCTTCTCTATTACTCTTTTACATAAGTCTTCACTATTCTTGCACATGTTTTTCAAGTGACCTTGCTTATCAATTTGTTAAAGTTAAAATAATTACTGTTGGGATCTGATTGAAATAGCATTATATTCATGAATTAATTTGGGGAGGAGTAAAGAAAATACAGTGTGTGTCTTCACATCCAAGAATATAATCTCTCATTTTAGGTCTTTTGAATATGCCTTTTAGTACATTTTCATAGAAAGCGCTTGTATTTTTCTTGTTAAGTGTATTTTTAGATGCATTATAATTGCTGTGGATATTTTGAATGTGGTTCTGCTTTCTACTATATTTTTTCCCCGCTATATTTTACAACTGATTTCTGCTTGTATGAAGTCCAGCTATCACATTTAAAAATATTTACTCCAGAAGGCAGGAGGGAGAGTCTGTTCTTGGGGAGACTTTGGGGCTGAGGTAGTCAGGGTTGGGGAGCTGTGTTGGAAGGAAGGGTCATGAGTGATTTTCTGCTCTTCTCCCACATTTGAAGGCTGGCTCTGTGACAAGGCCTCATTCCGGGATGAAATTCCGGCTTGAGCCTTGGATACCACGAAGTCAGCACGTCAGCTCACGAAGTGACCTTCCAGAATCTCTAGGTACCTATGAGATTTCCTTTAAAATGCCATACCTATACTCGCCTTTCCAGAGCCTCCTCCCATCGGCTCAGAGATGAGGTATCCATAGCATTACTGGTGGCCCAGAACTACCAGTGTCTATATGCGTCTCACACATGCAGTATTTGACATGTACCATGCAATCTCTCTTGATAAAACTTCTCAGTATACTTTGTGGTAAGAGAGCTTAGCTATGTCTCCTACCATTAGATATTTTCAAGAGTTCTGGGATAGAGAATGTGCTGATTATATAATAGGTACCATGCTGCTGATTCCCTGTGGAAGTTGGTGTGAAATTGCACCGACATGGGTGGAACAAGACTGTGGGTGGTGAGCGAAGCCATAGGGTTAGTCTTTTCCAAGCCCACGTGTACACCATCTCTGACTCTGGGGTAGGCTCAGCACCCAGTGGGATCGAAGTCACACACAGAGCCTTCGCAATTAATATGGGAAACTATCTAACAAGTTGTATAATTTGGTTTAATGGGATGTCTGATGAGTGACACACGGTTGTTTGTCAGCTAAAAATATCTTGAAGACCTCTGAGCAAACCCAGGGAGACCTCTCTCGTGTCACATCTCACAAACAGCTGCACCCTGCCCTGGGTACACGTAATTGCTGAAACCGATTCGGCAGGGCTGGAAGTGTTGATGCTGTCGTATTAATTTGCTCCATAAATCAACACATGGGGCTTGACAGCCTTTTAAAATCTTTATCATCGTGCATTTATCCTTTGTATTCTGAAGAAGGCTTATCTGTCATTGATCCAAAGCAACTCATACTCATCAAACAAATATTTACTGAGCATCAACAGGGGCTGAAGATGTAGGGCCTGGGACCTGTCTTCAAGGAGCTCACAGTCTAGGTGGGATCAGGGTAGTGATAGAGTTAGGCATTGAGGTAGTGTTGCTGCAAAGATAGATTTATTCATTCATTCATTCAAAACCATTAAGACATGCTAAGGTAGAGATGTGGCCTCTGCAGATACAGATAAACAGAGGACATGGTGACTACTTCAGGGAGCTCAGTCTAGGATCCAGAAACAGACACACCAACAGATTATAAATAAGTACAAGCTATGGCAATGCGTAAGGGGTACGGTAGGGCAGGCCAGAGTGGAGAGTGGTCATCTCATGTGGCGGAGTCAGGAAAGACTTCATGGGTAAAGTGGTGCTTGAGATAAGTCTTTAAAGATGGTCTAGTGTTTGTGTGCTGGACAAGTGGGCAAGAACATTAAAGGTGGTAGGAACGGTGTGTGCAGGCTACAGAGGTGAGGGTGGCTCTCCTGGGGGGGAGAGGGCGATGGAGGTGGTGACCTTCATTTATTCATTTGACAGATGTTTATTGAGCCATAAGCCAGAAACAGAGCTGGTGGGGATTAGGGCACTGGGGATTAGAAATGAACACAACATCCTTGATTCCTACCCTTAATCTACTAGGAAAGATGCTGTTAAACATGTAATCACATGAGGAATCAACTAACTTCAGTTGTGACACATGTCTGAAGAAGTGGAAGGTTCTATGAGGACATGAGATGGGAGAGGCCACCCAACCAAGAGCATTAAGAAGTGCTTCTTGGAGGCTATGACTCACGACCTGAAACTTGAAGGGAGAATACTAGAGGGAGGAGTGTTCCAGGTAGCAGGAATAGCAAGTGCAAAGGTCCAGAGGCACAAAGGAACTTAGTGCATTCCTCTAAACGAAAGCTCAGCATGGCTGGAAGAACAGGGGCCATGCTGGAAGTTAGTTGTCATCCTTGCCCAGAATTTGTTTAAATAGTGAGCTTTCTCTTGACCTTGTGAATGAAAGAGATGTGGCAAAATAGAATGAAGCCTGGCCTAAGAGACCACTTACCAATTATTTAACCACAGGGATTGGCCTCAGTTTCCCCATCTTCCCAAAGGGGCTTCCTCCTTCCCTGCTTATTTCTAAGACATTTCAGGTGGGAGAGGCTTGGAAATGTCATACAAGCTCTACCATATTTTAATGAGGGTTGCCTGCACCCCCTTAGCTCAGGGGAACATCTGCGGGGTGAAGTGAGGTAAAGTGGGTACGCTTGCTTTCGGTTTCCATGTTGAGGGATGGTAGTTAATTAAAAAGACTTAAGTTTTTCTTCGTAAGCACACAATAGCTTTTGGGGAAATGGCTGACTGTCCCCAGCTACCTGTAAATGCCCAACTGGAAGCGGCAGACAAAACACTGATTATGACAGAGAAGCACCGGGCTGTCAGTGCGGAGATGCCAGATGCTGTTAGCAGGTGGGAACAAAAGTGACCTTGGCAAGTGGCCTGCAGAGAGGCCTCTTGGCACCTCACAGCAACCTCAGGGCAGCACAGTGCAGGTGGAACTTGGGTAGGGCGAGGCTCGGGGCTGGGGATGGGGTGTTCCAGACAATCTCCAGCATGGGGACATTCTAGGGCATTATGATTCTCAGGTCAGGGATCAGTGGAAGCCAGCGGCAGGCATGCAATTTCCCCATGCCTCAGTTTCCATATCTGTAGGGTTATAACACCTCCCTCTTGTGTTGTCGTGGAGATTGAGAAAATGCATGTGAAGTCATTGGCAACTGGAGGAAGTGCTAAAAAACTACGATTGATGATCATTAATATTGGCCTCCCCAACAGCTGCTTCCTTCCGCCCCAGGCATTTTGTGGCTGGAAGATCGTGAGCTGTGACATCGAAGTTTAACTCGCACAACTGAGACCTCGGTGGAGGGAGAGTGGGCACGGCTTGCCCTTGGCACTCTCTCACTGCCCTCTCGCCTGGACCAATGGCCTGGCTGCCTTTTGCTGACCTCTGACCTCTGAACTCTGCCCGCTGTCTGCTGAGGATCTCTTTCCCACAATCCCCTTCTTCCTCGTCCCATTCAAACTCACAGTTCCTCATTACGGTTAATCCGAAGGGGATGCCTGAGCTCGGAAAACAACCTGATTAAAGAAAACCAAAAAACTGAATTCAAAAGTAGGAGGGAATGTTAGTTCATAATATTCCCCGGGATTTTATTATTTTTTAAAAACGGAGTTTGTTAACGTTAAAGAAGTTCTATTTGACGGCGGGAGTGTGTGGGAAATATTCTTATGGTCTGGATTTTGGGGGTCAGTTCCTCTTCCTACTAAATAAACCCTAGGAAAAAAGCTAACGTGTCAACAATGTAACACTTTATCTTTGAAAGGCTGCCACTGTGGTCTCTCCCCTGTGAAGCCACCGGCTCGCGGTAGTTTTCCGTACTCTTTGCAGGGTAGGAGTGTTGTTTGGATTAATCACGTCAGCTGTGCTTACTCACTGTTCCCAGAACTTGACTTGCTTTTTAGCACTCCCATGATGTTCCATTTGCCTCTTCTTTCTCCTAGGATTACCGTTTTAGCTTTAACTAGGTCAACCCCAAACAGGACCTGTGCCTGGAAAATGTGGGAAACTTAATTCTAGTTACTGCCTCAAATCAGCAGTAAAAGAGAATTCCTCCCAGGGCTAACTCTGGATGTGACCGTGATCTTCTCAGAGACTCTGACTTTTCACCTGCTGTTCCCTCCACCTGGAATGTCCTTTTATGACCTTGAACTCTTGGTCAACCAAGAGTTCAACATATCTTTTAGGGCTCTACTCACCTATCATCGGCCCTGAAGCCATCTGTGCTGCTCTGTGTCCCTACTAAGGTGCCTGTCACATTGTATTGTTTGTGTATCTCTCTCTGTAGATTGTGAGGTTCTTGGGAAAGGGGGCTGATCCAGTTCAAAGGCCTTGGCATGTCATTGGGATTATTAATAGGTAATGCACAAGTGAGTGGATAAATGGTGGCTGAAAAGAGGTGGGGGGGAAGGACGGACGGATGGGTGGGTGGATGAGGGTGTGGGCTAATGGCGGCATCTCTGCCCCTGCTTCAATGGGGGCTGGAACTTACCTCCAAGCTTATGCTGCCTTTTTATGTTAATGCTCAATGTCTGTGGATATGGGCTGCTCACAGCTGGCGTGAATGAGACAGCTAGCTAGCTAGATAAAAGGGAGGGAAGGAGGGATGCAGAGGGAGCGAGAGAGAGACAATGTGATTAAAACAACTTCTACTCGATATGGACAAGTGGTAGTCCTCAACCTTCCCCGATGCATTTCATAAATCAAATTTATAAACTGCAAAGAAGATTGATTTGGGGGACTGTGTGGGAACTATTTTTGATGGCTGCTTTGGGGGACAGCACCCCCTTGTTCTGCTTCTATCAGGGGTTGGTGGCTTGCTGCCCTGCATGTGTCGGCTGCCCGGGTCCTGACAGCTCACATCTCTGTGGCCCCCTCTCTCCTCCCTGCCTTGTTCTCCTGGTTGGATGTGACTGTTCTTCTGGGTCTCTGTGGGACCTCCCAGCGTCGTAGGTGCTTGGGTGTGGCTGCACCAGACGAAGAGAGAGCCTGGTGGCAGGTCCCCAGCTCACACGGGGCTGGAAAGAGAACACGTGCTCAGAATCTGCTGCCCGGCGCTGGACGCTGGCAGGATGTCTGGAACATGCGGCCCTCTTGTCGCTCAGCGTGTGGCAGCTTTCAGATGGAGCCTCCAGTGCCATCTTCTTTATTTTATGTGTTCTTCTTCTACTTTTTTTATGCATTCAAGGTGAGCTATGATTGAGGCTGGAGAGAGAGTTGAATTTACTCTGTTGTCTGAGCTGGCCAGCAACAGGTTTTTATAAAACCCACCGTTCTTAAGGAGAAGAGCTCCATGACTCAGCAGTCTAGAAGATCAGTGTCATACAAACATCTCTCTGCCATTGTCTGAAGGTCAAGGCGGGTGGCTTTTCCCCAGGGCTCACTACTTTTGGAGGCAGCCCCCACCTTCCACGTGTACAAAGCAGCCAGAGAAACCCTCAGGCTGGATTAATCTGATGCCCAGACCTGGAGGATGTGCATTTACATTAGAGAAACGTAGACGGTGTATTAGGCACACAAATCCTTATGGCCTTGGCAACCTTAGGCCAGGCCCTCAGTTTCCCTCCTGGGTCTTGGTTTTCTTATCTATATAATTGTTATAATTATACTGTCGTACTCACTGCATGGACCCCATAAATTCATACCAATTGCAAAATGTTAAACAAATGCTAAGGTTTGATGGTCATTATTATGAACATAGCACCACCATCCATCTCAGAGCAGAGGAAATCTGCAGAGTGACCTGGAGAATTAATGGGACCAATGACATTTATCCCTCGACATCCATCTCTTCACAATTGTCTGTCTCGGCGTCTTTGGGATGAGATCATGAAGAGGAGTGGGCAGGTGTAGAATGGAAATTAGTTTCTGTTCTTGGTTTTAGCATTTCTGGCTGGGGGCATTGGTGTGGGTTGCTAAGGGGTGTTGTTAGAACATGAAGCCCCTGATTCCCGGCATTCAAGGCCTTCCCCTGTCTGCCCAACCGCCCCATCCTCTACTTCCCGCATCTTCCTCTTCTCTCGACTCGCCCGTCTGCAGCATTGACATAAGTCTTCATCCTCCCAGGAACCTGTCTAGCCCGGTCCTGGCTCCATATTTTGGATCATACCTTTTTTTTTTTTTGCCCCCAGAGAGTAAGAAGTTGTGCTCAGTCTGAGATTTTATCACGGCCAGAGGACCCAGGAATTCCTAAATCTGGATCCTTATCAATCCTCCCTCTTATGATGTCCAGGAGAGAATTCTGTGCACAGGACAATGAAAAAAAGAGCAAAGTAAGATATATGGTTAATGCAGGTGCACTAGGCTGGACACTGGGGAGGGCTCTCGTGGACCCCAGAGACCCTAGCGTAGCCATGCGCTTTGAGACCAGACCCAGGCCTCAGCAGGGCCACCTTGCGGAGAGAAAGACTGCACCTAGGATCCCCAGCAGAGAAGCTGTGAGAGTAGCAGAACAGGAGGGAGGCCCCAGGCTGCCCACCCTGGCTCTTAGTCTGGGGTGGCACCTGGGTCTGGCACCTGTTGGAGAAGGGAAAACAGGAAAAGGGACAGAAAGCCATGGCCCTGCTGCAAGTTTTGCCACTCTGATGTCACAGAAGGAAGAGAGAGAAGAAAAGAGACCACAGTCACATGGGTATGACGCTACTCCCAGACCAGTAAGACTTTCTCCCCAAGCTCCAACTTTTCTTTAGCTACAAAAGCAAGTTTTTTTAATTGAGAGCAAGAAGGGATATAACCAATCACTCATTTTTTAAAAAAATGAATAAATATAATGAACATGTTAGAAACTCAGAAAAAATAAGATAATTTTATTATTTTGTGACAATTCTCTGATATTTTTCTCCTATCATCTTTGCCTATGTATTGTCATTGCCTCTTCATAGGACAACACATTGATAATATAATTTTCCACAGAGAGAATAATAATTCAGTCTTTCCTCTGGTGTGATTGATTTAAATGTATTTATTATTGATGCTTTAGAACAGTTCCTTTCAGCTTTGGGACTCTGTGGGTAATAGTATGCACATTTTAAGGAATGTTTTCAAATTTAGAAAAGCGTCTATCAAATTTCTTTCATGTGGCATCTCTTGCAATTGCAGGGCATTTGAAATTTCTTACGCAGTTGCTAATCTTTTAAAAAAGTATTTATTTTTTAACATTGAGATATAATCCACATATCATAAAGTTTACCTCTTTAAAGTGTATAATTTACAAAGTTGTGCAGCCATCATCACTATTTAATTCCAGAACTTTTTCATCAGTCCAGAAAGAAATCCTGAACTCATAAGCAGTCACTTCCCGTTCCTCTGTCGCCCAGGCCCTAGCAACGACAATTTTACTTTCCGTCTCTATGGATTTGCCTATGTTAAGTGTTTCACATACATGGAGTCATACAGTATGTGGCCTTTTATGTCTGGTTTCTTTCACTTAGCTCGATGATTTCAAGCTTCATCCATGTTGTAAAACTTTATTCATTTATCTGATGAATGAATCAGTCCTTCCTCCATGTATATGATTAAGATTCCATTGCATGGATTTACCAGATTTTATTTATCCATTTATAAGTTAATGGGCATTTTGATGGTTCCCACACGTTGGCTATTAGGAACAATGCTGCTATGAACATTCACGTACAATTTTTTTTTTTTTTGCATGGACATATGTCTTCGTCTCTGCTGGGTGTATGTATGTAGGAATTTCTGGGCCACATGATAACGCTATGTTTAACTTTTCGACTGTGAGCTTTTCCTAAACATGGCAGGCAATGATACCTCTTCTCCTCGAAGGCAGGTTAGGGTTGGGGTTGGAGGTGTGGTGGGCTGGGGGAGGGGATGTTGAGTACCCAACAAAGGCCTTTCAAAGCCCCCTTCTTCCTTCTGCGATGGCCTAGATCAATGAAAGCCTGGGGCCAGGGACACGTGGAGGGGAGGGAAACAAATGCATGGGTTGCATTTCTAAATGGTAGAAAATGAAAGTAATTTTATTTAGCCCTTGGGGGAAAATGCATTCTTATCATTTTAATGACTTAGTGTAGTGCAGTGCTGTATGGGTCAGCATCTCGGCTCCACTCCTAAGCAGCTGTGGGCCTGGCCTGAGTTACTTAACCTCTCTGTGCTTTGGTGTCATCATCTGTAAAATGGGGAGATACCAACACCAGTACCTTCCCTGGGAGCTGCGGTAAGGCCCAAGCATGATAGTGCATCTAACACACTCAACAGGGTCCCTGGCAAATGCTCAGCCTCTTATAAACTCTGCTGACTTTATTTGCCTTCTGTAGGAGTGGAAACATGTCAATGAAGATAGTGCCATAGTCTCTGGCCACTAAAATGTTAATTCCCAGGACATGTTTGAGAAGCAGCAGGCAAGAAAGGGTGCGCAAATGTGTGAGCCTAATTCAGCCTAACACCCCAGACCTCAGCCCGGCCAGAGCTGGCGGCGGCAAGCTAGTGTGGCTTGGCATGAACCTCAGTAAGTGTCTGAAGACTCCTGCTCAATTTGTGCCCACAATGCAGTATGTGGGGGTGCGAGGGACTTTTGCAAGGAAATACGCTGGCTTCAGGTGTGAAATCCCCGATATGTTTACAGGCCTGGGGTTAGCTTCTTCCGAGGTCTTCTTTCCTTAGAAGCATCCTACAAATTGAGATTTGCCAAAACAGTTTTCGCTCAGAGAAAAGAAATTGGGTTATCTGTCAACTACATCCCATTTCTTTTGCCAAAAGTCCTACCAATTTTAACCTGAGACAAAAATAATATTTTTTTTTCTTTCTAGAAAGTAGAATGTATGAATCATTCGGAAGGCAGAGGAGGAGTAGCAAAGCCCTAGGAAATCTGTTCTATCTATCTGTCTGTCTGTCTGTCTTTATCTTTTTTCCTTAATAGCTATGCCTTTTCTGTTTTCTTTTCATTCATTCAACTAACCAACTCATCTTGCCACTGCCAATGCTTACCAATATTTACTGTATGCCAGGCAGTCTTGGTTACCAAGCTGTTCACTTGGGCACACGACCCTCCAGAAAGGCCCAGCTGCACCTGGAAGGAGGAAGACCACTGCCTCGGTGGGCAGCCGAGGCAGTCGCCTGAGAATGCTTCAGAAGCTCAGAGCCGCTCAGCAACGGGAAGAGAGGAACATGCTTCCTTTGCCACGGAGGGACACAAATCTTCCTGAGGGTGCCTATTGATTTCTTTCTTCCTCCTGAAAGATGTGCATGGACTTCCAAGAATCCAATATTGTCAATAGGGCTGGCAGGAGCTTAGCTTTCCCCTGAATTCTGGAAGGTCGCGTGTGCCATCCACACCACGTGACACTGCATTTGGGTCTCTGCGGCTGCATGAGCCTAGCTCCTCCGTGTTCGTCTTGCATTTTGGTCGTGATAATAGCTTATTTTGCTGAACGTTTAATAGGAGACGAGCATTGTTCTAATCACCGTATGTGCCTCATGAGATGGATTATTATCCCCACTTTGCAGATAAGGAATTGGAGGCCTGGAGAAGTTAAGTGACTTGCCCAATAATAAGTGACACAGCTCTTTCCGAGTCTCAGATGCCTCCCACCTTCCATGTGCCAAGTTCTTCACATTTTCTTTATTTAATCTTCCCTACCATAGACACTGTTATTATTTACGAGGAAACTCAGGCGCAAACAGGGTAACTCGTTCAAGGTCACAGCGATGATGTGTGGCAGGCTTGGACAGTCCCTTGGCGTGGGCTATCTCATGTTATATTTTGAGAGAATAACTTGGTTATGTTTTTGGGCTTAGATGTTGCCTTCAAACATAGATGAATTGCCTAAAATGATTGTTATGCTGTGTTCATAATTTATTTCCATCTCGGAAGCCAGTCTGCAGAAACTTAAAATATATCAGACTGAAATCACCAAATGAGATTGCTACAACCTTTTTGGAATGTAATCTGCAATATCTATTAAAACAAATAACACACTTGTCTTTCTTGTTCAGCATTCCCTCTTTGGGAAATTCTCCTATAGAAACAAGAGCACCAGGGAGATGAGGTGTATGATTAAGGAAGTTTTTGCAGCATTGTTTATAATGACAAAAACTGGGGAGACTCTCACAGCTTATTACCAGTGTATGTGTGCGTGTGTGTGTGCATGCATGTGGCAGAGACAAGTGAATAGATTGATAAATTGTGGTTTGTTTATACAATTGTGTGTTGTACAGCTATGAGCTATATTTTCTGACCTGGATGGAGTATGGTCAGGTGACAGCAGCAAGTAGCAGAAACATGTGCCTAGGAAACTCCTGTTTGTTTGTTTGTTTTTAAATGCCACATCACTTCCTATATACAAGTGGATAGGATTTATGACTCTTTGAGTCATAGAATCAAGCAGAGGGATGCAGAAAGACACGTCCCTGGCTGTGAACTTTCATTACCTGGGAGGTGAGGGTAATGCAAGGGGCAGGATGAAATTGGGGGCCACTGTTAATTTTCTGTGTTGTTTTACAGGTAGTGGTGAACACGTGGTACTTTTGAACCTTTTTAAAAAACTTAAAAAAAAATACGAGTGTGATTTGCATAGCGAATGCTCAGTTCAGGATGGGCATGCGCAGTCACGGTTTTGTTATCCTGCTTGGGTTTTGTTAGCTTCTTGGATCTGTGAATGGGTATTTTCTCATCGATTTTGGACAATCTTTGGAATTACTTCTTTAAATAGTTTCTTTTTTGACTGAATCTCTCCTCTACTTCTGGCCCTCTAATTATTTATGTGCGTTAGACTGCTTGATATTATCCCACATGCCATTAAGGCTTTGCTAATTTTTAAAAAAAAAATTAATAGGATTTATTTCTGGAGCAGTTTTAGGTTTGGAAAAATTGAATGAAAAGTACATCCAGTTCATACGCCCCTCACCCCCACCCTGCGGCTTCTGCCAGTTTTAGTATCTCGCATTAGTGTGGTCCATTTGTCACAATCTATGAGCTAATGCTGGTGTGTTATTATTAACTAAAGTCTGTGGTTTTCACTGGGGTTCACTGTTTGCGTTGTATATTTTATGTATATTTTGACAGTTGCATGCTGACATGCATTTGGCATGACAGTATCATACAGAATAGTTTCACTGTCCTAAAAACACCTTACGCTTCATCTGTTAATCTATCCTTCTCTCTCCCCAAACTTCTGGCAACCACTGGCCTTTTTACTGCCTCTGTAGTTTTGTCTTTTCCAGAATGTCATGTAGTTGGGCTCATGTAGTATGGAGCCTTTTAAGATTGGCTTCTTTCACTTTAGCAATATGAATTTAAGGTTCTTTCATGTCTTTTTGTGACTTGGTAGCTCATTTTTTTAACTGCTGAATAATAGTCCATTGTGCGGATATACTATAGTTTATTTATTTATTCACCCGTTGAAGGACATCTTGGTTGCTTCCACATTTGGGCAATTATGAATAAAGCTGCTATAAACATTCACATGCAGGTTTTTGTGTTGACATAAGTTTTCAACTCAGTTTGGTAACATGGATAGTGCTTTTGGTGTTTTAACTAAAAAGTCATTGCCAAACCCAGGGTCATCCATATTTTCTCCTATGTTATCTTCCAGAAGTTTTATAGTTTTGTGTTTTACATTTAGATCTATCGTCTCCTTTGAGTTAACTTTTGTGAAAAATATAAGGTCTGTGTCTAGATTCTTTTTTTTTTTTTTTACATGTAGATGTTTGTTCAGTTGTTTTGGCAACATTTGTTGAAAAGACTATCCTTTCTCCATTGAATTGCCTTTCGTCCTTTGTCAAAGATCAGTTGACATGTTTGTATATGCTTTTTTATTTTGGATTTTTATCTTTATGCTTGAGTTTGGGTAGTTTCTATTATCCTATTTTAAAGTTTACTGATCTTTTCTGCTACAGTGTCCAATCTACTTTTATGTCCCCTCAAGGCAGATATTTTATTTTTTGGTTTGCAAATTTCTCTTTGGTTCTTTTTTATAGTCGCCGTATCGCTACTGAAATCCTGCATCTATTTACTGATTATATTTACGTTTTCCTTTAAATCTTTAAACATATTTATGACAGCTGTTTTAAAACACTTGTCTGCTCCTTTCAACAGCTCTATTATTCTTTCTCTGTTTCTGTTGACTGATTCTTCTCCTGGTTGTAGGTCACACATTAATTTTTCACATGATTAGTAATTTTTGATCATGTGCTGAGGATTACTTTGTTGAGTTTCTGAATTTCGTAATTTTCCTTTAAGGAGTGTAGAATTTTTTTTCTGGCAGGCTGAAAGCAGGATGCAAACCAGCTTTATCCTTTTAGACTTTTATATAAGCTTTCCTAGGGTGGTTTTAGGGTACTTCTTCCTCTGGGTTAGAGTGGGTATGAGTATCCTCTCCGGGTTCTCAGTTGAATGGCCAGGATGTTTTGTGATTTATCTCGACTCTGGTTGGTGGGAACTATTATGACTGCCAGCACTATGGGATCCCCATTCAGCTCACAACTACTCAGCAGTTGTTCTTAGCCAAGCCTGTGTTGTCTTGTCCCGTGCAAGTGCAGTTGGGTATTTGACCGAAGACATAACAGGACCCTGATGCAGATTTCTGGAGCTCTTTTTTTAATGCGACTCTCTCTTCCTCTTCAGTATCTTACCCCACAGATTGCAGCTGCCTCAGCAGAGCTCTGATCTTTGTTTCCTAAGTTCACAGAGACCACTGTGGACTATTTGGGCTCCATTTCCCTGCGTGGTTTAGACGGTCAGTTCAGGCAGAAAGCCAGGGCAGTGTGGAGCTCACCTGTGGCTTCTTCTGGGTCACATTCATCAGGCTGTCAACGGGAGTCTTGTGATTGTACTGTGAAGGGGATTCTTTTATTTATTTATTAATTTATTTTTAATTGACAAGTAAAAACTGTGTATATTTATGGTGAACCGCATGATGTTTTGATATATGCATACATTGTGGAATGGCTAAATCAAGCTACTCAACATATGCATTATCTTGCATACTTATGTTTTGTGTGTGTTGAGAACACTTACAATTTACTCTCAGCACTTTTTAAGTATAAATTATATTGTTATTAACTATAGTCACCATGATGTACAATAGATCTCTTGAACTTGCTTCTCCTGTTTAACTGAAATTCTGTGTACTTTGACCAACCTCTCCCCAATTCTCCCATCATATATAGCCTCAGGTAACTGCCATTTTACTCTTTTTTTTGTATGATTTTGACTTTTTTACACTCTGCATAGAAGTGAAATCATGTGGTATTTGTCTTTCTGTGCCTGGCTTATTTTTCTTAACATAATGTCCTCCGGGTTCATCCATGTTGTCACAAATATTGGATTTCCTTCCTTTTTAAGGCTAAATGGTGTTCCATTGTGTATAGTAGCACAATTTCTTTATCCATTCATCCACTGATGGACACTTAGGTTGATTCCATATCTTGGCTATTGTGAATAGTGCGAACATGGGAATCCAGATACCTCTTCAACATACTGATTTCATATCCTTGGGATGTATGATCCAGGGATTGCTAGATCATATGGTTGTTCTATTTTTAATTGTTTTGAAGAGCCTTCAAACTGTTTTCCATAATAGCTGTATCAATCTATATTCCCACCCAGAGTGTACAAAGGTTCCTTTTTCTTCACATCTTTGCCAATATTTGTTATCTTTTGTCTTTTTGATAACAGCTATTCTAATAGATGTAAGGTGATATCTCAATGTGGTATGAATCTGCATGGGAAGGGGGTTCTTTGCATTTGAGCTGTCTCTCCTACCCCCCTGCCCCCAGCTCCTGAGTCCCTGGATGCTGGTGGCCTTTGCCCTTCCAGCAGGTGGCATCCCCAACTTGGTGAAGGGAGAATTTCTTTGACCAGGAATCTCCCTGATGTCTAATTATCTTGCTTCCTTCTCAACCACAAGTTTGAGGCTTCTGGTAAATTATTTTTAGAAAGCAAAACTAGGCAGATGGGAGCCACCAATGTGATCATTGGGAATGGCTTCCTCCAGTTCCCAATTTAGAATATTGGACAGTCAACTGGAAATAGCTGTTGGAGATTTCCTATGCTGGGTCTCTGATTTTTAAAAATGGTAGTACATGCTGGCCTTGAATCTAGGCTTGTAAGTCTAGCAGAACTCTTTCCAACGCAATGGACTGCTTTTCGGTAGAGCTAAAAAAATGGGTCTCTCTCAAAACACAGGCTCTATGTGGAAAACCTGGGGTGCAGACATGAGGAACAATTGCAGTGGAGTGACTTTGTGTGGCAGAAATAGATCAGGAGAACCACAGTTAGAGACTGTGTCACCTCCTGCCCAGCACTGCAGCAGGCAGTGGTGGATGTTGCCAGACAAGAAATCTTAAATAGAGGGTTTTAGTGATGGCCAAACTGAAGTGTCTCAACATGACACTTCGTTTGCTTGGCGAGACGGCTGGGGTGGTTTGGTAAGTTTTCAAGATAAAACAACGCTTGGATTATCACATTCCCAAGTCATGACTAAGAAGATTCAGGCTGTCTAAATAAAGGGAAACAATCCCATTTAGTGGCCTCCCAATGTAATTAAATCACCAAGTCAGTAATTTCCTGTATGTGGGACACCCCATGCGTGACTAACACCTTTGTTCCGCAGTCAAAACACACTAAAGGAAAGAAGGAAACTAAACAAAACAAGAGGGCTATTTCAACATGCACCCCTGAGAATTTAGCCTTGAACTTGGCATGTTTTATTCCAAACTCGTACCTAAGTTAGAAATTGCTGAGAAAGTCACCCATTTTGGTGCCAAACGCTAATCAAAATCCTGGCAAAGGCAGCGGGCTGAGCTCACTCATGAACTTGGGTGGGAAAATCGAAATAACTTGCCTGGAGAAGTAGGGGACCAGGACTTGACCTTGGGCTCTCTGGGCTCTGGCCTGCACTGTGCCAGGCCTTACTGCTGGTAGCGAGGTCTCTTGACACACAACCATTTGGCGGATATTGATTTTCCCAAAGCCATGGAGCCATCGGCCTGAGCTGGGGAGTGGTGTGTGTGTCCTCCTTGCTGTTTGGGTCAAGGAAATGGGGAGGTGACACATAGGCAAGGAAGTTCCCATCCTGTGGCTGCAGCTTGGAGATAATGCTAGAAAGAGCAGAGGTGAGAGGCAGCTGGCAGTCCAGTGGGCTCTACGAGGCTGGAGTGGGCTCTTCCCAGAGCTGGCCTCACCCGGAGAGACAGCCGAACTGGTGAGTTTGATTTCAGCAGGAGGTGAAAGGAAGAGCCAGGCTGTTTACTGAGCTAGGCTCATGAAAGGAGTTGGAAATTGGCAGAAATTTCAAATTCTGACTATGGGACGGAGCTATTTATGTTGAAAACATTTGAATGACTCTTTTCCCGCTCTCTTCTTCCACAATGTGAGATGGGCAGACTTCCAGGACTGCCTCCGCACCCAGCCAGCCTCCAAAAGCTTCCTAGCTCTCTGTCTGCCTGAACTGCAAGGAGCCTGGTTGAATAAATGCCCCGGCAGAGCTCCCTGAGCATTCAAGTTTAATATGCACTTGACCTCTTTGTCTTTCAGAAATGAAATTTATTGAGTTTGGATTCCAGCACCCCCGGCCCCCACTAACATCTAATTAACCAGACCACACTTTGACATCAAAAGTGCAGAAGAAAATGAGGAGATGTATTATGATGTTCTCTCTGCAGGAGCCCCGAGGGAGGGGCTGGGGAGCTGAGCCGGGGGTCTTTTGAAGTATCCGAGTTGGTGGTGTGTGGTTCTGCCAGAAAGCAAGATAAGGAGGTCATCTTCCTTTGCTGCTTTCTGTTTTCCCAACAAAGAGCAATTATCTTTCCTTTGATTGTCACTGACTCTTCTTGGCCTGAATTTCTCAGCCTCTGAATCTGAGTTCCTTTGATGCACCAAGAGACAAGGGTGCAGCCAATGTGTAGCATCCCCGTGCCTCAAATATTCTCCTAGTACCTTGTTACTGTGCCCGGGTCCCCATCATGCAAACCCCTCCTTTATCGTCGGGTGCTATTCAGAGAGCACCATGAAAATACATCATAAGAGACAGGGGAATGCGTTAATTATCCATGAGAAGTGGAATCATGGCCTGTTGCAGCAGAGTTTGAGAACTAACTGATTTAGTGGAATTTCCCATTTTTAGGGGGAGGCCGCAAAGATAGAACAAAGTAAGGCAAAATTTGACATTTGTTGAAAGCAACTGACTGCAGATGCCTTCTTTTCTATTCTTCTGCCTCTAGGGATCTTAATTTGGGAGGGTGCCGATCATGGCTTACGCTTGGGAGATGGGGCACTAACTACTGGAAAGAAGCAGAAGGTGACTTCCGGGACATGCTGGGACTTTAGCTGCAGGAGATCACGGGGACAGTGCTGAGCAGGCCTGGGCAAGTCACTGCTGTACAACCTGAGCAAGCTCTGCAGGACTCACCTAGGCAAAGCTAGGACAGAGGGTAATGGGCACCTTGCACTTGATTTTAGGTCATGGTGCTTTTCAAGAAGATCCCATCTGGCAGATAGACTAAGGCAGGGGTAGTGTTGGTAATACATGCATGAGGCCACCATTGTTTTAGAGATTTAAATGAGATGATATCCACAAGACACTTAACCCAGTGGTTAGCATATGATATGTGCTCAATAAATGATATTTTTCATCATCGTTATTGTCAGACAATGTGGATAACAAGAAAAGAGACATTTCAGAGCCTGGGTCAGAGGGAGGGGTGGAGAGGAAGACAAAGGACAGAGCAGAGGTCAAGGACTCAGAGAAAGTAGAGTCAACCCTAGTGAACTCCAAATCATGGGCTTGTAGGGTCTCAAGTCTTTTCCATCCTGGGAAGAAAGGGAAGAGGAGCAGGGACATGGAGCCTGTTGTTTGCCTCCAACAAGTTTCACATGGTCAGAGACCATTTCTGACTCACTCACAGTGGCGGCCAGGGCCAGGAACACAGTGTGGGATACATAGTAGGAGCTGGCAGCAGACATTGATACTCTGCCCATATTGCCTAACTCTTACCATTGTAAGGCCACCTGACCTGCTTTCCAACTGCCAACTTCTACATTTCTTTGCTTGAGGACTTTCTCAGGTTGCTGAAACCTACCTTGCCCTGCTGAGCGGGAGACCAAAAGTAAGGGAATTACACCACCAGGAAGGTAGTCTTCAATCACTGAGTGGGAGTATAAATACCCCAGCTCCTTCCACTTTCTGGAGGATAAGTCTAAAGCAAGGGCTATATCCTGAATCTCAGAGGTTACTGCAGGGGACTTGATAACACATCCCTTACTGGCTGCCTTCTCTTGTTGACTAACTTTTCTTCTCCTCTCCAGGTGTTTTCTTCACCTCCCAAACAAACTTCTGGCACTTGAATTCTTTTTGGAGGGTCTGCTTCTGGGGGAATCTGAACTAAGTGCTCAAGAGCTAGTTGTTGAGCAAATGAATAAACGCATAAGCTAGGCCTGCCCAGTGCCTTCAGTTTTGCCCTTCTCACTTGTCACTTCATTCCAGGAGTCTCTGGTGCACAGGGTTGCAAAAGGTGCATCCACAGACTCAGAAACACACATCCCAGGTGTGTTCCAGGTGTCCTAGGAACCCCAGGTTTTGTCCCCAGCCCCTGCCCTTTGTTTTTTATGTCGCTTCTTTTTTCTACCATGATTAAGAGGGGGAAAAAAGGTTTTATGCTGTGAAGCCCCTATTCTTGGGTATTCTGCTTAGCAATCCATCTTGTATCAAGGAGGAGCCTCCCTTCCCTCCTGCTTTTCAGAGCCTGCCTCTCTCCATCTCTCATCCTTAATGATTCTTTAATGGAATCAGTCAAGAAACACACCAGACCTTTGTAACTTTATCTCCAAGAAAGGCTGGGACGATGGGATAACAGTATCTGTCATGCAAGATAAAAAGAGCCCTATGCAGAGAGATGACCAAAGTGGACAGATAGAATCTGGGTGTCTGGGGAATCCAAGCTGCTGCTGAGGCCTTCCTCAGAGAGATTTGTTAAACAATCTCCAAGTCTTGTACAATTAGATGACAACATTTATTTGCAAATAGGAAGGGTGATGGTGACAGCGCTATAATTTATGTCTTCAATAAGTGGCTCATGCCCAGCTTCAGAATGGATCCATTGCCATTCAATCTTGCCCCTGGTTTTCACATTTTTGCATTTATATTGGGGACATAAGTGACAAAATAGAGCATGTGACAGGCCAAGTTGTTGTCAGCTTCGTTCTCAGATTGCTGATCGTGCTGGTTTCTGATGAGATAATTACTCCATTTTATGTGTATTTCTTGCTTCTCTACTGCAAATTGTGCAGCATTGGGACTGTCTCAGAAGCATTCTCTTCATGCATTTGCAGAAGGAAGGAGCAGGTAGTTATTACTTTGTTACTTGAGGTTGGAGATTTCCCAGTTAGACAAGGAAGATTCTGGAACCTCTTTTCTGACAGAAGGTCGGAGCCCTCTTATTCGTCTCACATTCAAATGGTCGAATTGCCTCGTTAATGTTGTCACTGAACTTCACCTTTCTCTTGGAGAGAACATACACTGTATTGCCCAAACTAGAACCTTTTTGAGGATGAAAGGGGACATTATTAATAATAATCCCGGGATATGTAAATTCAGAAAATTGGGACACATGGACATGTTACCTTCTGTGCCGTACACCCCTGGTGCTGGGGAACTTTTTAAACCTGACAAAGTGTACAGGTCAAAAACCTATAAGGCACCCATACTTAATGGGGAAGTGTAACCATTTTTCTTAAAATTGAAAAGACAAGGATATCTAGTTTTACCTTTTCTTTTCAATATGATAATGGAGGTCTTAGGCATCACAGTGAGAGAAGAATTTAAAACAGGAGACATAAGACTGGAAAGAAGAAATGAAATTGCCATTTTTATGGACTGTTCTCATCATCCACATAGCAAGCCCAAGAGACTCTAAAGACAATACTTACAATTAATAAGAGTTCATTAAATTTGTTGGATATAAGATCAATTTACAAAAATCAATTATATTCTGTATGTCAGCAATAAGCCAGTAAAACACTATCTACAATAGCAGCAAGAATGTAACATGCTTAGGAACCAATATAATGACTTAATTTATATATGACTTTATTTATATAATGACTTATATAAATTTATTATATAATAATAAAAGTCATTATATAATGATTTATATAATGACTATATATAATGACTTTATTTATATAATGACTTAATTATATGACTTAATTATGACACTTAAAGAAAACCTAATGAACAGAGAGACATACCATGTTCAAGGATATGTAGATTCAATATTGAAAAGATGTTGGTTCTCACCAAATTAATTTATAAGTTCAACACAATTCCAAGAAAAATCCTAACAAGTTACTTATAGAACTCCTTAGGGTTATTCTAAATTGGATATAGAATAACCAAGAGTTTACAATAGCTAGGATACTTTGGGGGCAGTATAAAGTAGGGATTAATGTCAGGATTCACTCTGTCAGGCACCAAGACTTTTATAAAGCTGTACTAGTTAAGAAGGAATATTTTTGTGGGGGTAGACAAATAGATGACTAGAACAGAATGGAGAAGCCAGACACACACCTGCACAAACCTCCTAGTGACAGAGAAGACAGCAGATCAACAAATGGTGTGGGGGCAATTAATTATCCATATGAACACAATGAGATTGCTAATTCATACACAAAAATAAATTCTGGGTGAGTTAAACTTCTAAAAACAAAAAAAACCCTTAAAACCTTTAGATGAAGATTTAGAAGGTTATCTTCATGACCTCAGTGTAGGGAATAAGTTTTTTTTTTACTTTGAATGCACGTAATTGGATTAATTGTAATCCTAGGTTTGGGTAGAGTTTCACGATTTTTTCTGGCTTGTATTTGTTATATTTGGCTATTGTTAATAATGCAATGAGCACCTATGAACCCATTGTCTAAAACAAAAACTAGTGCCTTGGGACAGTAACCCACACCTGAAAGTATGGCTTCCTTACACCCCATTGCTTTGCTTCTGCAGCAAGAAGAAAGTGTCGTTCTGGATCATGTGATCATTGTTCTGCTCATTTTCTTTTTATAGATTATAGTTTTATTCTATTTAAATTTTCTTACAAGTGTGTGTTTTTAATTTAGTTGTTTTTAAGTTTACAGAAAGAGTATCAAGCTGTCCTTAATCCTCTGGGAATTATTTTATTCACTTGATATTATGTTGCTAAGGTTTTCCGTATTATTGTGTCTCACTGTAGTTAATTTGTTTGACAGTTTTATAATATTTGTGAATATACCACAGTTCGTTTGTTCACCCTCCCAGGGATGGGCATTTGGTTATTTTCAGGGTGCCTATTTTTGGGAACCATGCTGTGATGAGCATTTTTGTATCGTCTTCTGCTGCACATACGCAATAGTTTATCATGGGTATTCTTAAGGGTAGGCAAAGATTTGTTAACAAAATAAAAAAGTATTGATTATAAAAAATATTGGTAAATTTGACTTTCTTAAAGTTAAGAACTTTTGTTTTTTAAAAGATACCTTAAAGAACGTGAGAAGACAAGTTATAAACTGGGGGTAGATATTTGCAATATGCATAGCATACAGAGAATTCATATCAAGAGTATCAAATCACTTTACGAATCAAAAAGAAAATTACAAACAACCACATTAAAATAGGTAAAAGACATGAGTCAGCATTTTGTAATATAAGACTATATGGAAGGCCAATAAATACCCAAAGAAATATTTAGCATAATTGGAGATGTGAGAAATGGAAATTCAGGCCCCAATGAGAGAATATTTTCATCTGTCCAATTGGCAAAATTAAAAATATGAAAATAACTAGTAAGAGAGTGGATCTGGGTCCATGGTGTCTCCGACACATTGCCTTCCTGGTATAAAGACTTTGGAAAGCATTTTGTCTTTCTCTCCTAAAGTTGAACATTTACATATGCTGACATACAAGAATTCCATTTCTAGGAAATAATTATTCCATGAGATGCAAAAATACAAACCACAAAAAAGAGCAAGAAGTTTTACTAAAAAACATTTATTTTCAACCTGTGTTATCAAAAGACATCACTGAAAGTGAAGCACCAATAGGAATGGAGGGAGACACGTGCAATAATATATCACCATCAAAGGATCTGGGCCCAGAAGATGGAAAAAAAACCTGCCACAAATCAACTAGAAGAAGACAAACACCATCGTGGAGAAGTGGGAAGAAGGTGGTATGATCGGGCAAGCAGCAGAAGAACACAAGTGGCTAATAAACAAATATTGCTCCACCTCCCAAGTCATCAGAAAAATGCAAATGAAAACTATAAGCGTCTACTTCATACTCATCAGACTAGAAAAAAGGCAACAATACCAAATGTAGTTGAGAATTTGGTACTATGCACCTGTCTTACATCGCTGCTTGGAGTATAAATTCGTAAAGCCAATTAGGAGAAACATTTTCTAATATCCAGAAAAGTTGAACATGCATAAACATTCTTAGATGTAAACCCTAGAGAAACTCTTACATGAATTCCCAGACATGTGCATAAAGGTTTGTGATGACAGTTTGTAATAGCATCAAATTGAAATAACCTAAATGCCCCATCAATAGGAGAATGAATAAATTAGCTTAGTAACAGTCATAATGGAATATTCGACAGCAGGGCTTGGCAAACCTTTTCCATAAATATAATTATAAATATTTTAGGCTTTGTAGTCCAGACAGTCTCTGCCACAGCAACTGAACTCTGCCACTGTAGCAGGAAAGATGCCATGGACAATACTTAAATGAATGAATGTGGATGGGTTCCAATAACTTTATTTACAAAAACAGGTGGTCAGTTGGAGTTGCCCCGAAGACCAACTGCTGCTCTGTAGCAAGGAGAATGAATCCATTAGAGTGACACAGATCAACACAGATAAATCCCAACAATATGAGGTTGCGTGAAAAAGCAAGTTGCAGAAGGAAATATATGTATTATGTTTGTTATGCACGGAATGTGTCCCTCCAAAATTTATATGTTGAGTCTCTACCCTGCTATGTGTTGGTATGAGGAGGTGGGGCCTTTGGGAGGTAATTAGGATTAGATGAAGTTGTGAGCGAGGTCATGAATTGGATTAGTGCAGCATGCCCTTATAGGAGTCAAAAGAGAGCATGCGTTCACACTCTTTCTGCCATGTGAGATGCAAATAGAAATCAACAGTCTGCAGCCCAGCACAGGGACCTCACCAGAACCTGACCATGCTGACACCCTGATCTTGAACTTCCAGACTCTAGAACTGTGGGAAATGAATTTCTGTTTATAAGCCACCCAGTCTATGGTACTCTGTTATAGCAGCCTGAACTAAGACAATATCACTTACATGAAGTTTTTAAAACATGCAAAAAAAGCACCACTTGGGGCACAAATGTATATAGTAAAATATTAAGAAATGCATAGGAACGATAAGCACTAAATTCAGGATAGAGGTTACAGATGCAACTGGGGACGAGAGGACCTGGGGACTTCAGCTATATTCATAAGGTTTGGTGTGTTAAGCAGGATAGCGGGTACACGAGTGACGGTCGTAGTATTTCCTCACACATTTTTGTGTATCTTAAACACAGCACAATGTATTTTAAAATAACACAAAATAAAGAGACTCCAGCAGAAGAGATGGTTTCTTCATTGTGTCATTCCACGTCGTTTTATGATGTGTCCATGTGTCCACTTAAATCACCTCCCTGTCCGAACTCATGAAACCCAGCTCTGAGTCTCCAGGGATGAGAGTCTGTCCACCAGGTGGTCCTTCTTTCCTTGTCTCTTTTGCTTCTTAGAAGACTGGGAGGGAAGAAGCAGGTAGAACTTTCTGTGGCTGGTATTTGTCACAATTTCCTGGGACCACGTGCTCTCGTTTGCTCACGTGAGTGCCAACTGAAAGACTGATTCGAGGACAAGCCAGGACAGATTCGAGGACAACTGGATTTGAGTGGAGTTTGGCCTCTCTTGGGTGAAGGGGCTGCACCCCTAGAGGTTGTCTCTCGACCTTCTGACCACTCTCCAGCATCCCCGTGGGCTGGGCCACTTCACGGCTGGAGATTCGAGTCCCTTAACTTCAGGCAAGTTGTTTGTCCTCGCGGAGGACATTGCCTCACCTGAAAATTAGGAATCATAGTCCCCACTTCACACTGCTCTTTGTGACCATGAAGAGGGACTTGCTTATAAAGAACCTGGCAGTCTTTTTCCACCCCAAGGGTTGAGAAGATAGAAGGTGGAAGGTGCAACTTACATGTGCAACTTGCATTTCTTTCGAAAACACCCACTCCAGTAGCAATCTGCAGAGAAGATTGGTTCTTTCTCCCCTTTTAGATGATTGCAACGTGCCACTGAATTACATTTAATATTTGCCTTCTTTGGGCTCCTATACTATTGATCCCAGACACAGGTACTTATAAAAAGGCATTGAAGGAAAGGGGGCAGGGCAGAAAGCACAAAATTTAATCAGGTTTCTTTCAGAGCTTTCTGAATCGGAGAGCGTTTGCTCGTCTCTGCTGCCATAACAGCTCTTTCCTTTTTTTCTACACGGCAAATGAGATCTTTCTTCTCCTGAACGTTTATACTTTTGTCAGAAGACGTCATGATTGGTCCTGTATTTCTAGAATTATAGAATCACGGTGTCAGAGGAATCTTTAGAGGCCACCTCGCGCTGAAGGAATTCTTCCTGTAGCTGTTTTGAGAGGTGAGCGTAGGTTTCTGATTGCTTCTGGTGATGGAGAGCTCATTACCTGGAGAAGAAGCAGGATTTTGAATTTATTTTCACAGACTTGGAGAGCCAGGAGGCCAGCTCCATTATTTATTGGCTGAGCAAACTTGGGCAAAACTTGTCACTTTTCTGTGTCTCAGTTTTTTCATCGGCAAAATGGGATCATTCCTATAATTGCACCTTCCTCATAGAGTTGTTATGAGGATTCAATGAGAATTTGGGAAAGCACTGAGTACAGTGCTTTGCGCATAATATGGATCAATACAACATAGCTGTTGTGATTGTCCACGGAGTGACTGGCAGAGCTTTAGGCGGACCCAGGCGTCCAGATTTCTGATTTGTGGTCACTGCTTAGCTCCACCCTGATGACAAGGACAGGTGCTTGCCCAGGGAGGATGAGCACTGAAACAGCTGGTCACGGCCCTGTAACGAAATGCTGGTTATAAACTACAGCACTCAGGCCCCGCACGATGACTGGGATTCTTCTAAATGTTTTCTTGCAGAGATGGAGAGGACTGTCGTGTCTCCACTTCACCTATGGACTCTGATTACAGACGTGCTCAAGAGCCCGGGCTGCCTCCAACAGCAAGGTACAGGCTTTGATGAGGGCACTAATTAGGGGCTCAATGTCTTGGGGAGCTTAAAAGAATACACTCAGCCCATTGACAAGGCTTTAGGATAAACTCCATTCTTAATTGCTGCTGCAAAGGGTGATGTCTGCCTTATGGCATATATATATATATATGAAGAGATATATATACACAAACACACATATATATTATTAATAATATATATCACCCACAACAGTTTTCTCTTTCTCCTACCCAGTTTAAAAGATAATAATAATCATTTTGCTATAGAAGTGCTAGGAGAATTGTTGGAGTATTATAGTGGCTGAGTGCTGTATCTCTTTTGTCTGAATGTCCCTCTGCTCCCACCACATGGAAGAAAACTGATTAAGTGTCCTTTGAACTAAAATATTGAAGTGTCAAATTGGGTCGTAGGACTCTCTCTGAAACCAGGCAGAGCTGGGAACTTTCTGTGCGGTGGAACATACTTTTTCCTTTTATTTAAAATTCTCTTTTCTTTCTGGTTATAGAAGTAAACATGTTTATTGTTAAAGAAAAATTAGGAAGTTGAAAGCATGAGGCAGAAACTGAAAACTGTCCTAAATCTTACAATCGGAGATTACTTCTGTTCACAGTATAGGCTGTAAAAGATCTGGTTATCTTTATAAAAGTAATCAAGGCAGGATAAGAATAATACTAATAATGCCACAAGGAAGCATTAATAGCAGCACAAGGCAAGATTTTTCTAAATATTTTACCTATATTTATCTCATTTAATTCACCCAATGCTGCTTATATTATCTCCATTTTATTAATACATGCAGAAAATTAAGTAACTTGCCCATGGTAAGTGGCGGTGTGTGCTCTTAATCACCGTGTCAAATTGGGTATGGAATTTTGAACCTATCATGCCCCATGCATTTTACCTTGTAAAATAAACGTTTGTAGACAACGTGCTAATAGGTTCTTGGATTCTGTCATTGGTGGTGTGGATGGGTGTGCTTACACACTGGGTGACCTCCTCTTTGTTTCAATGAGTCCCTGCAGTGACGATGCACTTAAATGATCCCCTGATGTTGAATATTTAGATTATTTATTTATTTATTTATTGTAAAAGCCCTGCAAGGAATATCTTTGTCTATTTCTGATCATTTCCCTAGGAAAGATTTCTAGATGTGTATAGTAATCGAGTCTGAGTTTTTGGTGCTTTTAAGGCACGACCAGCCAGGCAGGTGACTGTTCTGGAGGCTTAGTGAGGTCACTCATGGAGGTACCCACAGGGTGAAGCTCCAGCCAGAGCGCCGGGGCCCAGAGTCCCCAGGATTGCCTGTAGCTCTTCTCTGGGGAGGGATCCTTTTGAGCTCCCTGGGCAGGTCCCATGCAACCTGGACAACAGGTGACTTCGCTGTCATCTGCCATTTGCAATCCCGGCCTGTGTGTCCCAGGTCGTGGAGAACTTTAAGGCAGTTTAAAGCATCCAGCTTTATCAACGGTTGGAGTTAGGTTCATCTAGACCTATACTTCTTAACATTTATTGGCTTGAAGATTTTCTTCATAGTAAGAAATTATCTCAAAAAATCCTTTATGCATTTCTAAATGACTTTTAAAAACAGCATTTTAACGTGGAAAAGGCTAAAAATGTGATTTTCAGGTAAGAAATGACATCAAATCATATATTATTAAAAACTGAATTTTAAAACCATTTTAAATAAAGTTGTAAATAATACTCATAAGATAAAAACAGGCAAATTTTGACCTTTTGCCAATGAATAAGTGACAAATGATACTTCATGTGGTATGAAAAGGCACAATTTGTTGGCAAATAGGTTAAAAATTGACACGTGCCATCCTGCTTGGGATTGGGATCAAATATATATTTAATGTACCCCCAAATTTGACTATAAATTACAGCCACAGAAATAGACACACTGTTTTCATGATCTGACATTTGAGATGCCTGAAATGTTGCTTAAAATTAAAACTGCTCTTTTGAAAGTGAATTTAGTGTTTTGTTTCCAAATGATAAAAAAGAGAGAGGGTGTCAGGCTGCTCTTTGAAAGCCCGTCTTCACTAATGACACCCCATGGGCTGCGGGTGTTCTTTATTTTTAATAAATAAAATATCCACTGGGCACTGTCACTTGATTTTCTCTTTAGAAAGTGACTTTTGAAGTTGTGGAGACATCTTGATGTGCTCCGTTAGCATTTTGCTCAGATAAATGCGATTTCCAATTTTGGTTGGGACGGTCTGGGGGTGAATTTGCAGGGTTGCCGCCGCTTTTATGTTGCTCATGTATTCCCACATCCTCGGGAAAGGACCCGATATTTGAGCCCCACCCCTAGCTGACCTCTGCCAATGTCTACACAAGCTCCCTCCGCCAGCCCTGGAAGGCTCTCAAACCATTCTGCTTCAAAGGGAACACGTGTCGCTGATAATTTTTTTATTTTTTTTTTAAAGAATAAAATCGGAGCAGACAGTTTTATCACCATAATGACAGAAAACCCTGGGATGTGTTTGTGAACCCTGAGGGGTAGGGTATTGAACCCTCAGTGGGAAGCTGGTCACCTGGGCAAATGTTCCCTCCAGCCCTTTACTGGGCACTTTCTGCTTCACTTTGGATGCCTCCGACGGAGGCAAGATTGGCTTCGTGGCTTCATTTAGAAACTTTTGTGAAGTGGGAGGGGGATTCGGGGTTGGGCCTGGGGCCTGGGTGTTTGGACCTGGGCCTGTTCCTGCCCTGTGGCTTCCCTCTCTCTCTCTTTTTCTCTGGGCCTCAGCGTCCTCATCTGCAAAACAAAGACACTGATTATATGATGTGGAATCTTAAGCATCCAGGATTTGGATTCTTTCTTAAACACAAAATCCTTTCTCTGCCTATCCCATGGCAGAACAATTTTAGGCAGCAGTCTGTTCCCTTGGAAAAAATTCCCTGGAGGAAGAATTTCTACAGGAGCAGCGACCTTTGCTTAGAGGAGGGTTGAGAGCCACATCAGGCCACACCGCCCTCACTCTCTTTCTCTCTGATGAACAGTGAGCGACTTTTGGGTTGTGACTTTAGAAGCATTTTACCTTCTCATCGGTAGTGAAGCTGAATCTTACAGATCCTCGTTTCATTTCACAGGGAGGGCTGAATTCTATGAACTGAATCGTGTCCCCTGCAAATGTATGTGTCGAACCTCCCGACGAGACGGCATTTGGAGATGGGGCCTTTGGGCGGTGACTAGGGTTAGATGAGACCGTGAGGGTGAGGCCTTCATGATGGGATTAGTGCCTCTCTCTTTCCCCAGGTGAGGACATAATGAGAAGGTGTTGAGTCCTGGAATTCCCTAACGACCCTGCCGGAGAGGGCCCCAGGAGCCAGAGGTAGGTCTCTTGCCTGAGTTCTCAGCTGGGGAAATTGAGATTCAGAGATGGGAACTCCTCCAGGCAGGGCTGCACAGAGACTTAGAGGTCTTTTTGCACAACCTGCAAGATGGGGAAGGGGGCCGTGGGGAGGGGAGGGCGTCTCCCCAGTCTGTCCACTCTCTTCCTCCATCACCTTATTATCCCGAAGTGCTTTGGTCTTTTTGTCTTACCAAGTAATTAAGTAATTACATCTCCTTGGAGTGGAAGCTCCCAAGATTGAGACAGACTATGACGGTCTTTTAGCTCGATCTCCCCTCATTTTGAAAAATCTGGGGAGGCCGGAGGAGGCAGGGCCTTCTGCTGCAGAAGAAGGAGAGAGGAGGGTTTTGGCAGAAAAGTCGTGGTGCAGGGAAGCTCCCAGAGGAGATGGTGCTTGAGTCTGAATAAGGCATGAGCCCGCGTCAGGGCAGGGCATTCGGGGCAGGCGTCAGTGCTGATGGTGGTCGGAGCGGGTTAGGGGGCCACAGGTCTAGGAAGGTGGCCGTGCCATGGTGGGGAGGGACACTGCATGCCCTAACAAAGGTGGTGCTTTCCTCTCCAGGCAGCCAGGAGCTGCAGAGCCCTGTGGCTTAGAAAGATGAATTCCCTCTGCATCTGCCCCTAGGGGATGTCCCCCCTGGCATTTGGAAAGCAATTGGTTAATAGCTCGAGCTGCCTCCCCACCCTCACAGACCTCTCCACGACAGACAGGTTGGGCCATAATTCTCTTTAATAAAATAATATGAAGCTCAATTATGCTCCTGTTCCCATGTTCTTGGACTTCATTAAGCACAGAGGGATTAAAAACTTGTATAAATTAATCAATGTACCATAATCCTAAAAATTGGAAGATGAGTCCTTGAGGAAGTAATATAACACAGGCTTTTTAATTAGCAGGGCCCCGGAGATTCATCGCTCTCCCCTGCAAGTTTCCTGTTTATGAATTGTGTTATCCTTTGAAGGCGAAGGCCCCGCAGACCCCCACCTGGTGTGAGGAAACCGTAAAAGCTGCTCTGATCCCCCAGGCCGACACCCTCCTCAGAGCTGGAGCAGCGGGACACATCTGTCCTTCCTTTTCTTCCCCAAAAAGAGGTAACTTTGAAAAGGAAACTCAGAGAGAAGGATCTAGAGGAGGAATAAGCTCCTCTCATTTTTCCTCCTGGGCATGTGGTATTAAGGGAATAGATTCTGGACTCAGGTGGATCTGGGTTTGAACCCTGGCTCTGCTGATCGGTGGTCCTGTGGTGGCCAGCATGTCGTCTAACCTCTTTTTAAAATTTTTTTTAAATTTTATTTTGAGATAGGGTCTCACTATATCACCTGGGCTAGAGTTTAGTGGCATCATCATAGCTCACTGCAACCCAAACTCCAGGGCTCAAGCGCTCCTCCTGCCTTAGCCTCCTGACTAGCTGGGACTACAGGTGCTCGTTAGCACACCTGGCAAAATTTTTCTATTTTTGGTAGAGATGGGGTCTCGCTCTTGCTCAGGCTGGTGTCGAACTCCTGACCTTGAGCGATCCGCCTGCCTCGGCCTCCCAGAGTGCTAGGATTACAGGCGTGAGCCACCATGCCCGGCCTCATCTAACCTCTTAAAGTCTCTATTTCCTTGTCGGTTCTAGGTCTTTGTGAGAATCGCTTCCTGACATCAAATGAGGACACCTTGTAGACACAAAGGCGTCCTGAGCTGTCTCCTCCTTCCCCCGTCCCATACAGGGCAAGTGGCTTCTTCTCTGGGCAGGTGGCATGGGAGTGGGATCACCACCACACTCCTGCCTCCCTGGCCTTGGCAGCCTTGTTCTTTCTTAACCCTGTGTCTTCTTTATTTTCCCCCTCACTCCCAGTAGCCTGGAACCATTCCTGTCCTTCCATCCTAATAAAACCAAACGCAGCCCCTTCCTTGACACCATGTTCCCTCGTAGCTAAGACCTGACCTGTTGCACCCCTGTCCCGGCATTTGCCACACTGCCTGCACTGCTGCACCTGCTCACCCCTCAGCCACACGAGCCTGGCTTTCGTCCCCAGCAGACACTGTCATTTTCCTCACTGACGTCACCAGTGAGTCTTTACCTCACTTGACCTTCTGGCACCAGTGGACTCAGATGAAGCCTCCTTGTCTTCAGTCAGGGGCCCCTCTGGTTTCCTCCTAGCTCTTTGGACAGTTCTGCTCAGACTCAGTTTCCCTTCTGTGCTGTGAGTGTTGGTGTTTCTCAGGCTAGTGCTCCTCTCTTCTCCAGGGGGCTCATCTACGCCATGGTCACTCCACCACCACCACCACCACCACATGTGGCTCCCACTGTCCTCTCTGGCTCAGTTCTCTGCTCTGCCCCAGACTCCAAAATCCAAAGGCTCGTTGGTCAGTCTCCTTTGACATCTTCCTGGTGTTCAAACTCAGGGTGTCCATGACAGAGCCCAACCCTTCCCCTCCCAAGGGCATCTCTTCTTTAGTCTCAGTCTAAATAATGGCCCAATATCCCCCCAATGATCTAGAATCCTCCCTTTCCTTCATGGGGGAAGGGCCAGGTGTCTTGGTCCCACTACGTCCCCAGGCCGAGCACAGAACCGGAGGCATAGCAGCCCCTTGGTAAACACTGAAGGATGGATGGACGGACGATGGCTCCGTTTATTTCCTTCCCCAAGAGGAGCTGTTGAGTCGGTTAGTGAATGAGGGCACGGGAGCTCGCTTGTTTTCAGTCCATGTTGCCTAATGTTTCACCCAGGATTGAGACTGACACCGACCCTGATCCAGGTAGTAGCCCCTTGGGACTCCTGGGGGAATCTGGGAAAGAGTCCGTATTTTCCAGAAGGATCCCTCCACTCCACTCCTTGTTTTGTAGTCTCTGATTTTACAAAGGGCCTCTAGACCAGGAATCACAAAGACCCCTGGAGGCCACCCCACCAGCCCATGGAGGGAAAGGAGGCTCCACTCTGCACTGGGGAAGTATGGAATCCCAGCTGTGCTGCCGGCGTTGGGCCCAGGTGGGGACAGGTTCCTTTGGTGACCAAGGGCACGGCCACTCCTGTTGTGCATCCGCTTTGGCCCCACTGCACTGCCTGCTCTGTCCCTCCCGAGGCTGCTTTCCAAGAAACACAGCCACTCACACCTGTGGGTGGTGGCTGCACTCTCCCTGCTTTGCTGTAGTCTATTTTTATCCTGGCGTTCACCCCGTGTGTTTGGAAAGCGCAGACACATATGCACACAGCAGCAGTGCTGCCCAGATTCACACCTCCTCTCCCTCGGAGGATTTTCCCTTGAAGGCTGATGGTCCTGGAGAGCCAGCGGCTGCCTCTGGATTGGACAGAGGACTCAGTGAGGACCCGGGGCAAGGTGATCTTTGCTGAGAAGTCTCTTTGACATTGGATGTCCAGACAGTAGAGTAGGGGGCCCCTCTGGCTCTTGCATCCCATTGCTGGTGAGCCCCTTTCTTCAGTTCCTGCTCTGTCTCTTGGGGGAGTCTGGCCCTGGCTGGCTCATCCACGGGGGCCGAGCTGGAGAGGCAGACCTGCTCTTATGCCCACCGTGGCCTGCCCTCACCCAACTCTGGTGTCAATGTGGCCTGAGGCCTGTCGCTGCATTTACCCAGGCATGGAGGGTGAGAGGGGCACTGCCTCGGGAGCCAGGGGCAGTCAAGTCTCAGCTCTGCAGATGATCCCTGCTGCCTTTGTTTCCCCAAAAGCTCTCATTGCCATGAGGGTCTTCCTTCCACTGAGACTCGCTTGCTCTCTCCTTATCATTCTACATGGCCCTAGTTCCATATATGTGCTCAAGGACAATGGACAGGGGCGCTTCCCATTCTTTCCCAAGCCAGGACTGGCTCCGTGCATCATGAAGGCAGATTTCTGGAATGCGGGGAGCTGGGACTCAGGGAATAACTTGGAAACATGCAGGGGGCACATTGCAAAAAGTTGCTCCTAAAGTACTGACTCCCCATGGCCACCACTGGACACATACGTGTGCATGCATGCACACACACATGCACACACATATGGGGTTGGAATCGTCTCCCAGTTTGCACATCCACTGCACCTCAGGAGAACCAGGCTGAGCCCTGGTGTTGTGCACACAAATAACCACGTGACTGTAAATCAGCCTGCAGAGCCCAGTCCTGGGTTTGCAGCTATCTGTGGAGATGGTCTGATGGCTCAGGCTTCATACCTTTTTTAAAAATAAAGAATAAAAATGGCAATGCAATTACAAAATCCTAATGCTCAAGGGACAGAAGAGACAGAAATGGCTCACTGTTTTATTTTGAAGATCTGAAACAGCAGTTTCCAACTGTTTTTAATGTAGTGGAATCCACTTTTGAAACAAAACTACCCTGCAGACAAAATGGCTAAAATGCAGGAAAGAGAGGTGACTGAGGTGGTCCGAGCAAACCTTCTAAGGCAAAGATCAGGTCCCTGGGCCTCAGCACTCCCCAAATCTCAGGCGGATATAATGTTAAAAAGAACCTGGGGGAGGCAGAAAGCTTCCAGATTTTTCTCTAAGTTCTTTTTTTCCTTTGCAGGAGCTGATATCATCTTAGAGTGGGTGGGATCTTCCTTCCTAGCTAATCTTAGAGGCCTCCTAAGAAAGCAGGCAGGAGACACAAGCCCAGGAGTTGAGGCTAAGGTGAGGTTGGGGCCAAGGCTGACAGGTGAGGCAAGGCCGAGGGACTTGACATGAGTCCAGAATTCGGGATTCTTGAGCTTTGTTCCAGGCACCAGGGAGTCTGGCCAGGGCCTATATAGAATGTTGAAGGTGCGATAAGAACTGGCAGAATCCAGGGCAAGGTTGCCTCCCTTGATAAGGTTGCCAGCGTCTTCCCTGCCCCTCTTCTCAGCCCTCCCTAGGGAAGTGGGCGGAAGTGGGGCTGGATTGGCAGGCAGATGGGCTTAGTGGGAAGTTGTAATGTTGGCGCCACCAACGTTTTTTGAACATGTCTTCCCTGGGGCTGGACTTGAACCAAAGACTCCGCTACCTTGTTCCTGAGCTGTGGGGCAGGCCACTTAATGGGACCCTCTCACAGCCTCTACCTGACTCTGCATCCTGCCAGGACCCCCAGGGCTTTGGTCCTGGCTGCTGTCACTCTCCACTACCCACCTGCTAGGACGCCGTGTAGGATAACGCTCGCGCCAAACTTCCTTCCCATCGTCCCCCTCCCGCTTCTGCCCTGTGAGCTCTCACACCCGCTGCTGTATGAACAGGCCCTTCTGGGATGCCCTGTGCCTTCCTGTGCATAAGCCAGTCCTTCTGCCAGGGCCACCCTTCCCCCTTGCGGCCTGCTATGTGAGCCCACGGCCCGTGTGCTCCAGCGCAGGTATTGTCTTTGTGATAAACCCTCCCTCCCCAGCCTTGGCTGTTCTTCGTCTGTCACTGAGGGGCTAATCTGTTTCCACCGCTGGACCCTGGGCTCCAGGAAGGCAGCACTATCATCCCGTCATCCACCCCTGCAGACACAATGACCGAGTGAACTCTGGGCAGAGATCACCCGCTGGGCTGCAGGCCTCGCTGTGGCTTGTTCTCACCGTGTGTTTTGGGACAGACTCTGTTGCGTCCAGAGATGTGATGTCATTTCAGAGACACTTTTTTCATCAGACATTCACTCTAGCACGCAGCCCAGGGCCAGGCCTAGGACCCACATAGAGGAGATCGTAGTGGTTAAGAGATTGTGGAGTCAGGTAGGTCTGGCTTTGAATACCTGTTTCCATAGGCAGTGGGCTTTAAGGAAAGTCACTGTCCCTTCCTCAGCCTGTTTCATGATCAATAAAATGGGGATAATAATGTCTTTGTTACTGGGAAGCTGTGAGGCCTGAATCAGATACCATACGTAAAGTACTTAGCATAGCACCTGGTACACAATGGAAGCCCACTAAATGGTAGCTATTATTATTAATAATAAATGCAGGCTGGAGGAACGCAGAGATGAATGAACGTCTAGGCAACTTTCAGCTGAATGTGCACGATTAATGCTTACTTTCTCCCATCCTGGCCCAGATAAAATATACAAAGGGTTTGAGGAAATCCATTAGCCATTGCTAACTTTCTTCCATCACAAGAAATCTTACAGCTGTGACCAGGGCTCCTTTGTGACCCGGGCACGGGGAGGGATTAATTATACCCCACTCTGCTTCTGGGCTCCAAAAGCAAGCAGCACCCCCTCACAGCGCCCACAAATTCCTTCTCTGCTTGCCGCGTGCGCTCCACGGAAAACGGAGATGCACCTGCGTCAGTGGCGTGCCGAGAGGCATTTTCCCCGCTGTTGCCTGGACGATTTTGCCTCCACACCTGCAAACAGCCTTCTTTTTCTCTCCTCTCCAAATCCAAGTGAGCCTTTGATTTCCTTGCAGGGAGGACAAGGAGAGAGCAGAGCAATTAGACACTTGGCTGGCCCCTCTCGGAGGCTGGAGCTGTTTTTAGCTCTGCCTCTCAGGCAGGCGGGCTTGGCCTTGGGGTCTGAGCTCAGCCTGGCAGATTACACACGTGGAAGATGTCAGGGCACAAGAGTGCCAGGACAGGAGAGCAAGTGCACCCTCTGCGCCTGAGTTGAGGTGCTGTCTTACTTTCTCTCTTATTCTGTTGTAAATGAAAGGGTCCCCTGGTCCCCAAGCTTGTGTGGCCTTTGTTGCAAGCTTGGTCAAATGACACAGTGTAAACAAAAACAATAATAAACTCCCCTCTTTGTATTTGCAGTGGAAAATAAAAACACTTCCCGATCCGAAAGTGCATGCCCATTTGAGAATTAAGAGAATGTGGGAAGTGCAGAGTTTTGGAGCATGGGAGCAATCCAGAAATTTCCAGGAGGAGGGAAAAGGTGTTCTCATATGGCGTGTATAAGTTGGGGCCGCTCCCGGGGGCCTGGGACGGGCAGGAGTTGGGTGGTTGGGGTGCAGCGGGAAAGGTTTGCTTTTTAAGCAAGAGGGTCCGTTTTGGAGGCACATGGGTTCCAGGCTGATACAATCTGTTGGCAAAAATAACTCTGGATTTGGATCTAACGAAGACTATAAAAGAGAAGCTCAGAGACTTGTTTTCCAGCCTTGTGGGAGTCGGGGTGTTTTAAATGAAGGGCAGATGTAGCCTGAGGCCAGAATCCTCCTCCCCCAGTCCTGCTGTAACCTTATTAAAGAATAAAAATAAAAGCAGGACTTTTATGGTAAGAAAGAAAAGGCATGACAAGGCTGCTTCCCCCAGCCAGAGAGGGGTTCTGAGGACACACATGAGGACATGGGATTGTGTCTCTCTGCAAGGAGTGCTGGGCAGGAAGGGGGCAGGGAGGGGGTAGTGGGGTGGGGCCCCCAGGCAGGTACTTGAGGCCCTGATCTCAAGGCTGGGGTTGGATCGGGGCAGGAAGGGAGCTCCCAGCTAGTGCTGCTGCATCTTCCATTAGGTTGGCCCCTCCACCCCACCCCCTTGCCAGGCCAGTCCTCCCCCAACTCTGGCATGGCCACATGTGATTGCATGTGAAAAGTGACTGAAGCAGGAGCCCGGCTTTCTAAGGTGGCAAGGCACCTGGCACCTGGGAGGGGCTCAGGCTGTTATGCTGGGACCCAAAGGAAAAGCACATGCTCTTTGCAGCAAGAGTTCCGTACCGTGAGGCACTCGTGGGAGGGGGCGCTGACCACGCTTCCAGTTCGGGCTGGTGGAGGTATTTGGACTGAGTTAGAGCCTCCGCTACAGCTGTGGCCATCTGGCCGCTTACTGCTCCTCTCTGCACCTCGGGTCCTCATCTGTGTAATGGGCCCTTCGGCCCCCTTTGGAGAGCTAAGAGGGGAAATAATATGCGTGAAGTGTGTGGACCTCAGCCTGCAGTGTGGACATCAAAATTTCCCCTCAGCTGCAGGCAAGGTGGGCACAGCAAGCCCTGGGACGAGGACAGGAGTGAGGAAGGCCCTCATTCCTATTTCTGGAAGGACCCAACTCCCTGGGCAGTAAACGTGGGAAGAGCTTGACCAAGCGATAGCACCAGGCTTGCGAATGGGGGTCAGTGAAGGGCTCTTGTATTATGCTACTTAGGAGCTGCAGTCTGGGCAGAGAAACTGAGGCATGGGCCCAGATGTGAGAATGGCATCACCAGCAGGCTGGAACAGGGAAGCCTGTTGCTTGGTGGACCCAGAGTCAGCTCAGGGTGGGCTCTGACCCCGAAAGGGTGGTGCCAAATTGGGGGCATGGGACCCAGAAGGGAGGGGCCAGAGAGGTCGTCATTCAGGTATGGGGGGTGAGTTAGGGTGTGAGTGTTTATCCTTTCTGGCTTAAATTCTTCTAACACTCCCTTCCTCTCACACTGGTCTCATGGCTCCAGTCTTTCTGGCTGCAATCAGTTTTCCAGAAGGCAGCCAGAGTGGTCTGTGTAAATCACCCATCTGACCCTGCCACTCTACCTCCCTCCAGTCCCTCCCATGGCTCCCGAGTACTTCTGGGAGAGAGTCCAAACTCCTTAACACTTTATACAAAGCCTTCTGCAATCTCTACATGCTTTCTCTTCCCTCACCCCTTCCATCCTGGGGTCCAGCTGGGACCTCCCTGAAGGGACCACTCATTGCTCTGCACATTTGCATATTGTCACAGCCACTGCCAATGCCTCACCGAATTTTCTCGGTCTACCCCAAGGCACCTACATCTTTGAGGGACAATTCCTATATCCTAAATTGCTTCAGAAAACAAGGAACTGGCATGTCTCTGCTTGAGGACTTTCTCTGGCCTCAGATGAATGCTGTGATTGCCTAAGGGGCAGGATGGCTGTGCCGGGTGGAGGTCGGGACGCCTCAGGAGCTGCCCTCAACAAGTGAAGAACAGGGATTGAAGAATAAATACCCAGCTTCCAAGGGCCTCAATGGGACAATTCAGAGGTATGCTCTATGCCAGTGGTCCCCAACCTTTTTGGTACCAGGGACTGGTTTCATGGAAGACAATTTTTCCATGGACTTGGGAGGAGGGATGGTTTCGGGATGATTCAAGCACATTGCATTTATTGTGCAGTCAAACCTCTCTGCTAATGATAGTCTGCATTTGTAGCCGCTCCCCAGCGCTAGCATCACTGCCCCAGCTCCACCTCAGATCTTCAAGAATTAGATTCTCATAAGGAGGCGTAACCTAGACCCCCCGCATGCGCAATTTACGGTAGGGTCCCTGCTCCTATGAGAATCTAATGCCCCTGCTGATCTGACAGGAGGTGGAGCTCAGGTGGTGATGCCGGCGGTGGGGAGCGGCTGTAAGTACAGAGCGCCCACCTACCACTCACCTCCGGCTGTGCAGCCTGGTTCTTAACAGGTCACAGACTGGTACTGCTCTGAGGCCTGGGGGTTGGGGACTGTGGCTCTATGCAGTTTTTCAGAGGGTCCCCACAGGAATTGCATCCAGGCGACCCCACTCCAACCCACTCATTTGCATTGATTCCTTTCCTCTCTTCTCCAAGCCCTCACCAGCTTCCTGGGATCACCTCCCAAAGATTCACTCTCACCCAGCTTCTTACCTCAGGGTCCCAAACAGGGATACATATGCTGTATAAGTGTCACCAAGATAGCATGCATTGCACCTGTTAGGTGAGAATTTGCCTGTCCCCCTCCCCCTCCCACCTGCTTGGTTTCCGCTGGGTTTTACTACCATATGTGCACGTGAATGTTGATAGATTAGTTCTAGTTTAATAGTGAGTACATGTGGTGTTTGTTCTTCCATTCTTGCGATACTTCGCTTAGAAGAATGGTCTCCAGTTCCATCCAGGTTTCTAGAAAGGGTATTTATTAGTTCACCATTTTTTTATGGCTGAGTAGTACTCCATGGTGTACATATACCATATTTTATTAATCCACTCATGTATTGATGGACACTTGGGTTGTTTCCACATCTTTGTGATTGTGAATTGTGCTGCTATAAACATTCCAGTGCAAGTGTCTTTTTAAATAAAATGTCTTTTTTTTCCTTTGGGTAAATACCCAGTAGTGGGATTGCTGGACCCAGTGGTAGTTCTACTTTTAGTTCTCTGAGGTATTTCCATACTACTTTCCATAGCGGTTGCACTAGTTTGCAGTCCCAGCAGCAGTGTATGAGTGTTCCTTTCTCTCTGCATCCACGCCAGCATCTGTTGTTTTGGGACTTTTGGGTAGAAGCCATTCTCACTGGAGTTAGGTGATACTCATTGTAGTTTTGATTTGCATTTCCCTGATGATTAGAGGCGTATGAGACTTTGCCATGTTTTATGCCCCGAGGCAGGAGGAATGGGGAGAGGAGTCTTTTAGGAATTGATCTGTGAAGATGCAGAGGCAGGTGCTGATCATGAGCCTCTAGCGTTTGTGTCTGGGGGGCTCAGGGTTCCACGCAGAGATGCAAATGCAGGGCTGGGCCCTCAGTGGGAGGCAGCTGTTTGCTGCTGGCATGGGGCGTGGGAGTGTTTATGCCTCAGATTGACAAGGGTTTGGTTGGCAGAGTGAGGAGGAGGAAGGGAGGGAGAAGAGGAGGGAGGGGAGGGTGAACAGGAGCAAGTGCTTCCCCTGGGCTTGGGGTGAGGGTCTCTCCCTTCTCTGGCCAGCCCGCACTAGCCCAGCCCCTGGGAGTTTTCTAGAAGCAACTCCAGATATCTCCTTTCTCCCTTGGAGAGGTGGGAGAGCAGGTGGAGAAGGCCAGACATCGGCCCAAGTTGAGAAAGGCTCTTCCTAGTTTCCAGCTCAAGAGGCCGTGGCTGCCCCCAACCCTGCCCCACGCCCCACATCCACTGGTCACCAGGTCGTAGTTTCCCCCTCCTGAGTGGAATCTGTTCCCCATGCTCTTTCTACATCCTGCCCGGTCCTGGCCCCTGTCCGCACTCTCCCGGGCGACCACAGTGTCCTCCTTGCTGTGTCTCTGCTCTCCCTCTTGTCCCAAACCATCCGTTCCCCACACTAGCCCCAGAGTGACCCTACCACATCCTCCCAGACCCTTTTGTGGCTTCCCATAATAACAGCACACACTTACACACAGTCACAGGCTGGCAACCTGGTTGAAAAAGAGAAGTTCTGATTTCTAGTGTTTGCTGATTGCCATGGTGTGAAGATTCCCACTAAGGCTGATGTCAGGATGTCAATGGTTTTGGCTGGTGATGTTTTTGAACATTTAACAATAGCTCTCCTTGAGCGGTGGGAGGCGGCTCTAGCACAGCATTGCTTAGGGGCCTGGCAGGGTCATGAGAATAAGAATTTTATCTGTGTCCATGTCCTTCCCTAGTCTGGTATGCCCTCTTCTCTTATCTGTGTTTATCCAAATCTCCCCCCAATCCCTGGTCCCCCTGCTGGACCCACTTGCTCCAGACACCATGTCCCGAGAAGATGGGGAAGACGGGCAGAGGGACCCATGCAGTCCCTCACGCAGGGAGTTCTTGTCCCATGGCGTGATTGAAGCTCGAAGGCGCCCTCCCCTCCCCGCCAGAGTGGAGGAGCTGGGCTGTGGGTGGGCGGCTGCACAGATCGGGGAACTGACCGCAGCTGTGCATGTCCTCCTCGGTGCCAGTTGGTCCTTTGCCTGAACTTCCCTCATCCATTTCTCTGCGAAGAGTGGGCTGTCTGTGCTTCTGGCTGCGCAAACTTCCAAGTGGCTTCCAACAATCACCACTCAGGAGGATTTTAAAACTGCCCTCCCTGGAGGCGGTCCTGGGGACATCTCTCTGCTTGTTCCTGCCCAATCCACCAGCGGGCTCCTGTGCGGGGACTCTCAGGCAGAGTCACAGGGAAGGGAGCTCGGTCAGAATAGCCAGCCCCGCGGCACCTCTGGGTCCCCTTGCTGAGAATCACAGGAGAAAGGGGACGGACAAGCCAGGTGCCCCTGAACGAGCTAATATTACAATGTGAGTGACAGAGTTATTCAGCCCCAGACTGAAATACCCAGGATTTCAGAGGAGAGGAGCAGAAAGAGGAAAATGCCTAAAAGCCGAGAGATAGAACCGAAAGGCCTAAAAAGGGACATTGCAGAAGAAGATTGGGGCTGGGATGGGTCCTAAGTCAAACATCCTCCGGGAGGTGACTTAGGGGCTTGGAGGTCAGACGACCTAGGTTCAACACCCGCCCCTGCCACTGGGCAGCTGTGTGATCTTCAGGGTAAAAGCAGATTGTTCTGAGGCCAAGAGAATGCAGTTGGCCCTGTTCATGGACACGCAAATGCCCGTGCAGGGCTATAAGTGGGGGCCAGGATGCCCCCTCCAACTGCATACCTTGTCCTGTGGCCCCTAAAACACAGTAGCATCGATCCCGGGAGCCATCTTTCTTTGTTTCGCTGTGAGGGTGAGATTACATTGAGCTCAGTTAAACATTTACTGAGTTCCTGCCACGCAAGGACCCTGGACTGGGTGTTGTAGGCAGAAAGGTGAGAAAAGGGTGCTGCTGGAGGCAGCTCAGGGTGGAAAACAGAGCCCCTGACCCCTGATCTGGGAAAGTTGTTTCCCTCCCTGAGGCTTAGGGAAGGACCAGTAACATCTCCTTTGCCACATGCCACTGAACTAAACGAAAGGGCACGGGGGAAGGCCATTTGAAACAATAAAGCTTTAATTATTATTGAGTCAATGGTGTCCACTTGAAGGTCTTTCTGGATTGCATCTCATGTCCTTGTCAGAGCTCGCTGGAGTTTTCCACAGGGTGACTTGATCAGAGTCATATGACAGCACGTGGCTTGTGTCGGGGGCCTGGGCAGCCCTGCAGCACATTTCCTCGGAAGAGAGGGGGCTGTCGCTTCGTCCTTCAGTGGTGCATCACCTGGAGCCAGCCCTCCACGGTCCCTTCCCCGGGAAGGGGTGGAACTGTCTTCTGCTGGAGGAAACGCTAACCGTCTGGCCCCTCCGGCCATGTGCCAGGGGCGTCTTTTCAGTGTGGCAACAACAGAGATTGCGAGGGAGGCCGGGAAGAAGCACTGCAATGTCCACGAGGGACGGGGTGCAAACCGCTAGATACCGGAGAGCCGCAGGGTGCCCCTTGAGAATCTGGAAAGTATTCTTTTTAAAAAAATATCACTGACTTTTGCAATTTCTGAGCCCAGATGGCCTTGTTGAGCTTCCTGAAATTAAATTGAGCTTTTTTTTCTTTCCTTTTTTTAAATAAAATAGTTATGGGTTTATCTTCAAAGATGACCCGTTTGGCTGCCTGGCAGAGTGGGCAGGGCTTTCCCACTTCTGGCCTGGAGCTTTCAGGGCGGCTGAGGCAGGGCTATGCATCTGCCATACGTGCATGCGTGTACACACATGCATATGTACATACACGCATACCTGTATGCGGCTTTCCTCTCTGGGAAGACGGGAGGACAGTGAACTTGGCTTAAGAGTGCAAACCACTGGTTACTCTCATGCAAAGCAACTTAACCGGGGCCGGCTTAGAGTTCACGTGGTGCTTGGTCCTGTGGGGACACAGTCAATGTTAGCAGATGATGCCCAAAGAGAGATGGGGAAAGAGGAAAATAAATGGTCAATAAACGGTCAATGGAAAATAAATAGTCTGTGGGAAGCAGAGATGTCCCTGCTTGGGGTGTGGCTGGTGGAGGGGCATTGGAGCAGGAGGTGTCTGAAGGATAAACCTATGCCATCCTTGGTCCTTCTGTTCTGCTTCTGTCCTTGATAGAGTGACAGGCATTTGTTTTTTGGATCAGCATGACAACTTCCTTTTATGGTGACCATTTCAAAGGTGAGGCATGTGCCCAGAACCTCCAGAACTTTCCATTAATGACCCAGATTGGCCTACTATAGGGAATATTGCCCAAACTCATCTCTGTGGTTTACCTAGGGTCTGAGAGCTTGGGGTTTGGTATCCAGCAGTCCTGATTTTGAAAACTATCTCGGCCACTTTGCAGCTTCCTGACCTTGAACAAGTGGCTTCTTTTCTCAGAGTTCAGTTTCCCCAACCTGCCACAGGGGGTTACTATAAATGCAAATAGCACATGCAAATCACTCCAGTCTGGATAAGAGGCCTCTCTCTTCCCAGGCAGTTGAGAGGGAGTTCTGGAAGATTCCTGGGCAGTGCTATCATTGGGAAGATTCCAAAGCCCCTGAGCCCCTTTCAATCATCTTACTCCCCTAGGAACCTGTTTCTGTGTATTCTGATTAAAACAGGCCGCTGGAGAAAAGACTTGCTCCCGTTTGTGTGATTGTTTCTGTTTAAGGGCTGAGCTCTTGCTTCAGTTTCTGTTGGTTCAGGATTTTGAGCTATGCATTTGTGGGTTTGGGGTCCATGTGAAATATGTATTTTGTTGGCTGCTTTGGCCTGTTTTCAGACAATTCGAATATTTTGATTTTGATGGCGCGTTCCCTGTCTTGCCTCTCTTGCCTGTGTTTGGGGGCTCTGGGGTTTGCTTTCCCCAAGCCCTGGACTCTGTGGTCCTTCAAGCCCTGAATGTCCACTGGGGTCCGCCTGGCTGGTCACAGGCCTGACTGGGAATCTAGGGCCGCCCAACACGAGAGAAAGATGACTCCTTAGGGATCACCCAGGTCTCACTCCGCCTGTCGTAGATGGGATGAAGTCCAGAACCTGCAGTGGCAGGGACGTCTGTCACAAGGAAAGCCGGGGGCAGAGTGGGTTGGCAGCTCCCCTCCCTCGACTCCGTGTGGGGCCCTGGGGTTGTGCAGGCATCTGTCTGTTCTGGGTGCACGTGTTCTGCAGGTCTATACAACTCTCTGTAGGTCCACAAACCCATCCCCAGCCCGGTTCACAACCTAGCCTAGGCTGCCTGGTTTGCAAACCCCAGACACGCAGCCAATCAAACAGACTGGAGTTTCCTGGACTCCAGTCCTTCTGCCTTGGTTCCTGGCCTAGAGGGAGGCTGTGCTATGGGGGTGCACAGCCTGGGCACCCCCCCAAGGAAAGCAGTGGGTTCTAATTCTAGTTGCTCCCACCTGCTGGCTGAGCATTTAGTCTGGGATAGAGGTGGGGAGCGCGTGAGAGAGAGAGAGAAAGAGGAGAGGGACCTGTGGGCTGAGGCCTTTTGTGGGGTCCATGGCGTAACCCAAGCGGGTTTCCCACAGGGAATTCTCACTGGCAGGTTTAGGGCAGGCATGAGTTCCATGAGGTCACGGCTATTGTGGCATATCTGCTAAGACCGCGTGGGGTGTGGGGTCAGTGGGGTGAGTCAAACAGGTTGTATCCAGCTGTCCCATCCCATAGGCAGGTGGTCAGCAGGGGGTGGCTGTATAGGGCAGATATCTGCGTCCACCACCTTGACGATCTGGGAGGTGGCAAAGAACAGGAAACCATGTCAGTGGGGACTGAGTCCTACTCCTGGTCTGAGTTCTGTCTTTACAATGGGGAGGCAACAGAAAATTATAAGCATTCACTGCAGCCCTGGAGGCTCTCTTTCCCCTTGCCCTGGCCGCCCATGCCTCTGACTGGTCCCTTGCTGTCCCCTTGCTGCCAAGTGGGACCCCTGCTCCAGAGATCCCCATGGGACCATTCTTGCTTGGCTCTATTCTCGCCTGGCTGCAGTACCACCCCACCCCCCGCGTCCTGCCAAGGGCTTTGCTTCCAGGGAACCCACCCAGGTCCCTTTCCTTTCTGCCCTTTTTTCTTTCTTCTTCGCTTTCTTTCTTGCTAGAAAATCAGTAGAGTGTCGTTTCATAGAAACCAAACCAGAAGTGTTTCAACTGGGGGAGGCGGCCAGCGGCGCCAGATGAGAAAGCAGTCACAAAAGAAAAACTAAGAGAGCTCATTGGCTTTGGCATTTAGAATGTTTATTGGTAACTTCTGATCGTCTGATTGAATATCAGGGGACGGTTAAACTTCACCTTGCTCCTTTATTGCTGGGTCTGTAAATCTTAAGGAAACAATCTTTAATGGGAGAAAAACACCAGGTGAGTCAATTCCCCCGTCTTAGTTTCTCCACCGGCAAATGAAGGATTTGAGCTGGATGAGCTACATTTCTGTGAGTCTAACACATCCTTGTGTGACCTTACGCGTGAAACACTCCCATCTACCAAGCTCTTGATACGTGCCCGCTAGTGCAGTGTGGAGCAGGGCTGCGGTGTCTATTCCAACCCTCTCCTTGCCAGCCGCCTTGTGACGTGGGACGTGTATTGCTCGCGTTTTACTGTTTCACTGATTTGACTGTATGCTGAGGCCTCCCGGGTTTATATCTTCAGCCTGCACCTTGCTTCTTGAACCAGCTGGAATCAGTCTATGTTCCTTCTAACCATCAAGCTCCTGGCCAAGGACTCTCATAGACATTGTAGAACATGCCTTAAGGTTATCCCCAACAAAGGGCGAGGGAGCCGAGGTATTCATCTGCCACCTCCTACTGGTCATTGGTTGAGAGCTGCATCTGGGAGGTGTTAGCTCCCCGGCACTCCTGGTCTGCCTGTGTGAGCTGAGCATGTGCCAGTGACCAGAAAAGGCTCACAGCCGAGGCACAGGGGCTTGTCGCTGGAGTTGCTGGGTCTGCATGCTGAGGAGTGGGAAATGCTGAGGGAACGTGGTCACGTGCATGGTGCTGACAACATTTAATGCGTCTGAGGGCTAACCCTCCGACATGGCATGCCAACCTCCAAATCTGAGCGGAGGAGGAGGTTCCAGGTAACTCGAGAAGGGGCAGTTTTGGTGGAGGTGGCGTGGCGTGGGTTGCTAATGAACGGGAGAAGGAGGATCAGCAGTGGGCTGAGGATGACTCCTGAGTGGAGAGAAGACGGGAGCGGGGAGAGGAAGGAAGCATGGGGTCAAAAGAGAGCGCCCCCACTTTGAGACGGGAGGCTCAGGAGTGGGCTTTTGCACCGGTGGCATGATTGTGGGGGAGGGAGTGAGGACGATGCAGGAGGGGGTGGGAGGGCTCCACCTTGAGGCTTCAAAGTTAGAGGAGGCCAGAAGGAAGGGGCTGTATGGTCTAGAGTGCTGGTTAGTGGTGAGAAAGGGAAGAGGTAGAAGGTGAGACCTACTGACGGTGGATTTAAGGGGTATACAGGCGAGGTCAAGACCAAAGAGTGAAGAGACAAGGTAGGAGGGACATTGCCATTGTCACCCCATTTCTTTAGGTGCCCCAGGAAAGCTCACACCCTGAGGATGGTGCCAAGAACTTGGGTTGGGTTGGAAATTTCTTTGCAAATTCCAGGACAAATGAAAAAAAAGTCTCATTTCCCACTAGCAGATAATTACATGTTATGGGGCTGATCACCAAATTATAATGATGAAAGGGAGAATTCTTTGGAGTTTAGGCAGTGACTTATAATGGTAAATATCTGCTCTTTTTCTATCTTAACTGAAAAAATGACAAGTTGCATGTACCACGTAATGTTCTTCGTCTGCTGCTATGCTATAGTTTTCAGAGACGGCGTGCTGAACAAGTATATTAATTTGAGTTTGAAGTCCTTTTGTACTAAAATGATGGGTACGGGAACATATAAAATTACATATTTTTGTTGTCTTTGATATAAAATGTATACTCAGACTGTCCAACGTGACAGGGGACTATTTTATTTTCCTGGCAAGAAATAAAGATGCCTAAACAGTCTAGTCGTTAACATTATGAGTTGCGGTTAGACAACGCGACACTAAATTTGGGGCATGATAATAACTTTTCGGAGTGCCCAACTTATCTCTCGTGCCTGCCAGCGTGTGTGCTTCTCCATAGTTTATGGGTTTAATATTATTCTGCAGGTCGTTCTGAATCGTATGACAATGAAATCCCTCTTGCAGATGCTCCAACTGAGGAATGAAGAACAGCGTTTGCATTATACTTAGCGATGGATTCCTTGGGCTGCCACTGAGCGCGTGGACCTCTTGCATTTTGTTAGGTAAGGATGTAGAAGCTAATCCGTTTGGCCGTGAAAAACAGTTTGTAACTTTGCAAACTCTGTACTTGTACAGTGGGGAGAAATTGAAATTCCGTGAGCTTTGTTCTGGAAGGACAGATTACCAACAACGTCAAAGATTTTAGTCCAGAGGGGCTGAGAGTGGCAATATGCCGTCACACACATGGGCATCTTCTCTGTGATTTCTGAGGTTATTCATTGCACACGTGCAACTGGATTCCAAAAGAGCTCCTGGAAATTCTGCAGAGTTTATTTATTAATAGCATATTAAATGCCACCATGGTAATTTGGGCCAGGAAGTGGGCTAACTCAAATGTGGGGAGACAGTGGTTTGCTGGAAACAATCTAGTGGCCAAGAGAACAGCCTTCCTGTCCTGGCCCTGAGATTCCTCCTGGGTGGACTGAAGCAGTTTCCTCCTTGGGAAAAATTGAGAAAATGAAGAGTGAGAATGTGAATATCCCCTGGGTTGCTCCCAGCTCAGATATACTAGGATTCTACAACCCTAGATCTGATCTGTGCTTCTTCTTGAAATCTTCATAACGTGAGCAGGGTGATCTCAGTGGACTCTTTATTGAGGTCCACAGACAATGCAAGGGGTGTCAGGGACAGAAGAAAATGAGAGCCTTGTGAGGTTTTTAATTGTAATTGGTGGCTTTGGTTGGAAAGGGGTCTTTTCTTTTAAAGGTAAGTTATTTGTCATGGAAAAAAAATAACTTATGGATCAGTGTTTAGGCAGATCTGATTATTGGCTAAATATGCAGGGTTGGTGGGAGTGGAGAGTAGGGTGTTGGGAGGACTTCCTTCTACACCTTAAAGGCTGTTCATGGCTCTCTTGCATTGCACAGTGGTAGCATTATTGTAATACGAAGCAAGCAGTTGTCAAGAAATTATTAAAAATTAACAATGGTCTAAAAAATGCAAGGTGACAGATTGGTGCCCAGGGTGCTGGTGGAAAGAATAATTTGCAGCCTCCGAGTGTAATCTCAGGTTGTTTGTTCTTCCTTTCTAGAAGCATAACACAACATTTGCAGCATGTGTTGGGTAAATTAACCTCTTGTTAATTTTGGAAGCTGCCGTCAGCCCCTCCTCCTCCCTTGCTCAGTCAGCTTCAGTGACGAGGCTGCCTCATGGTCTCAGGGGCGAGCTCTCTCCGGGGTCCCCAGAGGCACCCTGCAGCACTGCCCTCTCCTGAAGCCGCAGGAGAGCAGGGACTGTGTCTGATTTGTATTTCTGGTGCTTGGCACGTAGTAGGTGCTCAACATATAAATATTTTTGAATGTGTGACTTGCTTCCAAATTGGCTTTTGTTTGTGGCTTCATGCCACTCCTGGGAACAATGACAGCACGAAGAACAAAGGAGACTGAGGAGATGAGGGGTATGGGGCTGTGGGGTTTGTCACCCCCATTTCCCCTGCAGCAGACTACATCCTGGGAGCAGAGGAAGAGTGGAACCCGTGTTTTTTTTTTTTTTTTTTTTTGAGACAGAGTCTCTCTGTTGCCTGGGCTAGAGCGCCGTGGCATCAGCCTAGATCAAAGCAACCTCCAACTCCTGGGCTCAAGCAATCCTCCTGCCTCAGCTTCCTGAGTAGCTGGGACTATAGGTGCATGCCACCACACCCAGATAATTTTTCTATTTTTAGTAGAGATGGGGTCTCGCTCTGGCTCAGGCTGGTTTTGAACTCCTGACCTCCAGTAATCTTCCTGCCTTAGCCTCCCAGCGTGCTAGGATTACAGGCGTGAGCCACTGCGCCCAGCCGGAGCCCGTCTTTGGAGCTCCTCTGCTTCTCCTGGTGCTCTGTCACCTGCCGTCAGGGCTAGAGGACAGCAGCTGGGGAGCTGGAGAAAGCCAACAGGTTTGGCAGAAATGCACTTTTCCTGCAGGTCTGCCCTGGAGGGCATAAAACAGCAAGTGCCACTCTCCCTCGGGGATCTCAGAATCTGCTCTGGAATTAGACTTCATCAAGGCCGACACGTGGGCACCAGGGGGACAGAGAAGCCACCATCCCTTGGCCAGGCCACAGCTTCCCAGAGGAAGGCGGGGCATCTCTACGGCTCTGCCGTTTGGATGAGAAGTAAGTTGTGTTTCTATCACGTACATTCTCATGTGGACGTTATTCAGCTTTTACTAATTGGCTTTGCAATTTTCTCAGTAGTTAATATTCATCTGTCAGAAATGGAAGCATGAATAAATAACTTCGGTTCGAGCACACCTTCTTATTAGGCCATACATCATGTTAGAAAGTTCGCATTCTTTAACCAGGAAGATGAAATTAGAAACATCTTGAAAAAGCCTTCTTGTTATCAATCATGTCATCTCGAACATGTTTCGAAGCTTGCTGCTGGCATCAAGAATAGATGTTTTATTCAAAAGAATGTATTTAAAGAAAATGACAGCACTTTTCCATTTCGGCTTTTTAAAAACAGGAAATCTTTCAAGTTCTCCTGACTGGGAGCATTCTAGTGCCTTGGAAGATGCATGGAGTGGCTCCAGCCTCCTCCTAGCTGCACCCGTTGGGGCGGAGAATTTTGGGAGCCTTTAGAACAGGTGTGGGACAGAAAAACAAAGACGCCGATCGTGATTCAGCAGAATGTTCTAGGTCTTGCCTGATTTGAAAAAGTCACTTGCTCTCTTTGGGTTTCAGTCTATGCCTTTCAGTGTCTTAGTCAGCTCCACTGCTGTAACAAAAATTCCAGACTGGGTGGCTTAAACAATAAACATTTTTTTTTTTGTTCTCGCAGTTCTAGAGACTGGGAAGCCTGCGATCAAGGTGCCAGCAGATCTCGTGTCTGGTGAGGGTCAGCTTCCTGGCTTCCTAGTTTGCACATGGCTGCCTTCTCCCTGTATCCTCACCTGGCAGAGAACAGGCAGCGAGATCTGTCTCCAC
>CAUYRT010060512.1:0-11163 GCA_963574885.1 Lepilemur ruficaudatus
GTTCTTTCTCATCTGGGTACTTTGTCTAGTATCAGAGATGCTGAAACTGGCTCATGAACCAAAATCTGATAGGCTGATTCTACTGTCCCTCAACCTCCAGCAGGGAAGAGGAGGCGAAGGGGAGGAACCAGTCTGGTGACCCGGTTTCAGGAAGAACAGTCTCCTTTCCAGCTCCGCCCAGAAGAGGGGTCAGTCCCTTTGGCGCAACACCCCCAGGCCAGAGTTGCAGGAGAGGGCCATCAGCAGTGTCTTCCCAGGTCACAACTAGTGAGGTAATCTCCCTGGCAACTCCGCCCTGCCAGGTTGGGTTCCACTCCCTTGGCCCAGAGTGCAGACCTTTGGGAGGGGTGGATAACCGCCCCAGGCTAGCCTGGGATGTCAGGGGTGAATGACAACACACTCCTCTATCAACCCCTTCAGATGCCAAGCCGGAGCCATGAGAATGGGAGGAGCTTTCTCTGGGTTAGGGGGATCAGAGGACTCTAGACTTCTATTTTCCCTGGGTCTTCTAATGCCAGACCGGCTTGTCTGGGCTGGGACAGGAAGGAGGGCTGTGACCCCTCCTCCGGAGCAATACTCAGTGTCCCAAGGCCACGTGAAAGCGATCCACCACCTAGTTAAAGCTGTCCCGCCGATGGGACAGGCGCCCCCTGAGCCGGTGGAGGGGTAGGGAAAGCAGGCAGTTTCCAATCTGCGCTCCCAGCCCACAGCTACCCCAGCCCTCTGAGTCCCAACTGTTCAGCTGCAGGGAAGAATGCTGGCTCTGTCTCTCCAGTGCCTGCCAAACCCTCAGCCAGTTCCCAGGGCAGAGTCGCTCCCAGTTCTAGTCTTGGAAGCCTCCCAAAGTAAACAGGCACTTTCCGCACTCACTCCTGCAGCAGCGGGAAGCGCCCGCTTGGCTGGGGCCCTCTCCCACTCTGGGCTGGCTCAGAGGAGCTCACCTGACAGTTCAAAATGTTCCCCACTTCAGTTTTTACTCCGCTCAGCTCCTCTGCCCACACCGCCGCTTCCTGTGGAATTCAGCCACTTCCCTGCCTGTGTGGGTGTGGGGCGCGGTGGGGGAAGGATAGTCTACCCGGGAGTCAAACGCCCCACAGCAGCTGCTGCGGCCAGCCAGGCCGGGGTCCGGGATCCCCACCTGAAGCACGCGTCCGACTCTCTGGGCTCCACGAGAAATTTTCTGAGTCACCTCTGTTTTCCGCCAGTTTCCGGTGTCCCACGCTGTTTCTCTGTAGGTCTACGAAACTGATCCTGTAGAAGTTGAGTTTACTGTCATACAGAAGACAGACTATTTTGCCACTGACTCTGAGAGCAGACAGCCAGGAGGCCACCCCTAATCCGCCATTTTTCAGAATCCCCACAGTGTCATTTTTAACTGCTTGCCTTTATCATCTTGATTCTGGTCTGTCAACCCCCATCCCTCCTCCTGCTTTTATCCCATGTATTGATACCAGAACTAAAAGAAGCTATCAGTATCTGAATTAATTAATTCTATTAGTCAGATTAGCAAATTTACTTATTGGTGTTATAAAGAACATTGTTTAAAATGAGTACTCAGAATGAGAGCCCTTAAAGACCCTCTGGGTTACTGGAGGTTGCAATAGGACCAATGTAGGCCTGGGGAAAGAAAACCTGGGTTCTTATTCTATGCTCTAACTTACTGTGTGACTTTGGACAAGTCACTTCCCCTATCTGAGCCTCCTTTTCTCCAGATGTAGAGTGAAGTGTGTAGGCTATAATTTCCTAGGTTTTATTTCCTTCTGTGTTTACAGATAACTTACAAAACACATGTTTGGATTGGGGACTGAATGCACATTACAATGGCTAAATTAGAAAGATCAATGTCCTCATCAGATTATAAACATAATATGAATGGTTTTATTTCATTCTTCTTATAATAATAAATTCAACAATTGCACTCATACCATGTGTACTTTGAAATAATGTGTTATAGAAAAGGGTGTTATATCCAATTGCTTTACCAAATTTTCACTAGAGACCTGACAATAGCTCCTTCACGTGGAAAAAGCAACTTTTCTGCAGTAGTTGCAAAAAGCAACTCTTCTCCAGCTTTCTCTCCATTTTACAATTTGCTAGATCAATGACTCAAATTATTTTAAAATGTCTGGATTACTGATAGATGTTTGAAAAGCTTGTACTCTGTACTTAATCATTTTGTTTATTTTTATAATGTGGATCAGCTGCTAAATATTAACATGAGAGAAAGAAAGTTTTAGCCAGGTATTTGAAAGATTTTTTCCACAAATGATACTTTCTGGGTAGGGATAGTTTTTATTCCTAATAAATGAATAGAAAAATTATATGTTCATTACTTTGTCTCTGTTTAGGGCTGTTTTTTGAAATCTTAGAGATAGAGTCATATACTAGAATGTTGATGAATGATAAGTCACAGATCACCAAAGGCAAATTAGAAAAAATATCATCATTTCTGTAATTCTCAGGCACATGCTACATATCAGCATCAGTGTTCCTTACATTTTAATGTCTCTAACTTGGTCTGTTTAGGATGAAAATTAAATATGCATGATGCTATGGTCTGCATGTTTTATGTCCCCCAAAATTCATATGCTGAAACCTAATCCCCAATGTGAGAGTATTTGGAGGTGGGGCCATTGATAATTAATGTCTTTATAAAAGAGGCTCCAGAGAGCTTACTTGGACCTTCTACCATATGAGGACACTGTCTGTGGGGAAGTGGGCCCTAACCAGACATGGAATGTCCTGGCACTTTGATCTTGGATTTCCCAGCCTCCAGAACTATGAAAAATAAATTCCTGTTGTTTATGAGCCACCTGGCCTATGATTTTTTTTTTTTTAATATACCATGAATACAAGTCTTTAAGCTGACTTCGTTTTAAAATTTTTATTTCAGAATATTATTCGGGTACAAATGTTTTTGGTTACATAAATTGCTTTTGTACCATTTGAGTCAAAGTCATAAGTATGCCCATCATCCAGATAATGTACATTATATGCGATAGGTGTGAATTTACCTGTTCCATCCTCCACCCTACCAACAGCTTGATTTCTGATGAATGTTATTTCCATATGTGCACATAAGTATTGATTGATTAGTTCCAATTTAATGGTAAGTACATGTGTGATTTGTTTTTCCATTCTTGTGGTACTTCACTGAGAAGAATGTTCTCCAGTTCCATCCAAGTTAATATAAGAGGTATTAGGTAGATAGGAAGGTATTTCTTTACCATTTTTTTATGGCTGAACTCCATGGTTTACATATACCACATTTTATTAATCCACTCATGTATAATGGGCATTTGGATTGTTTCCACATCTTTGCAACTGTGAGTTGTGCTGCTATAAATGTTAGAGTATAGGTGTCTTTTTTATAGAATGTCTTTTGTTTTCTTTTGGTTAAATACCCAGTAGTGGGATTGCTGGTTCAAATGGTAGTTCTACTTTCAGTTCTTTGAGGTATCTCCATATGTCTTTCCGTAGAAGTTGTACTGGTTTGCAGTCCCACCAACAAGGTATGAGTGTTTCTATCTGTCCACATTCATGCCAACATTTGCTGTTTTGGGACTTTTTGATAAAAGCCATTCTCACTGGAGTTCAGTGATATCTCATTGTGGTTTTGATTTGCATTTCCCTGATGATTAGAGATGTTCATCATTATTTCATATGATTATTGGCCTTTAATCTATCTTCTCAAAACTTTCTATTCCTGTCTTTTGCCCACATTTTAATGGAGTTGTTAGATTTTTTCTTGCTTATTTGCTTGAGTTATTTATAGAGTCTAGTTATCAGCCATTTATTGGAAGTATAGCATGCAAATATTTTCTCCCATGTCTATATGATTTAATGATTGTTTCCTTGGCTGTGCAGAAGCTTTTTAATTTGATCAGGCTGCAGTAGTATTTAAATAAATAATAGCAATATGACATTCTGATTGCTATGTTCCTGCAATAATAAAACTTTCCATTGCTTTGAGAAAAAAAAATTGGGCTGATTTTCCTATGATCAAATAAAAATGCACTAAAATAGTTACTTATCATGGGCTTTCTAGAGGACCCACGGGTAGGGTGATCATGCAAAGTATCACTCAATATATAAGCCAGACAGGATAACAACTCTATACCAAGACTGTTCATAGTAAACTGAGATCTGTATAGTCGCCCTCCTAATGTTCAACAGTCTAGTCATTATTTTCTTATTTTAACTAAGTCTCCAACTGCATTGTACTCTGTCAACTGGCTTTCCAATCTTGTCTTTTCTGTCTACATTCTTCCCTTTCCTTCTTCATCTGAATATTTCTCAAGAAAAAAATAACCCTTATTCTAGATAACAGGACACCTCAGCTTGCTCCTGATCTTCCTTCATAAGCTCTCCCCATGTTACAAACAGAAAAATCCTGTGTTTTTACAACTAATTCCTTAGATCTTCATGCCTTGCTTCCCGACAACATTCTGTGCACAATTTGTTCACTACATAGTACATGAGTTTTATGTAGTGTTAGAGCCATTAAAGTGAACATTTAGAGAAAAGGTGGGGGAAAAAAGTTAAGGAAACAAGGAGTTTCTTTCCAAAGAATGCTCCACGGTGGCTCCAAATGGGCTCCTGCTTGGAAATGCTGAATCTTGGGTATGAACCCTTCAGTGGCAAAGGAAAACAGGCCACCCTTATTAGAAATTTTCTACAGCTAAAGATGTAACATCATAGCTAAATTCAGTCAGAGACAGGTCGAGCAACAAAAACCAGGAGCCAAGGCAGTCTAGTCGGCTCTGAAATTTGATTCAGGCACCAGATTATGAATAGATTTAACTAGTTCGCCAAATGAAAATGTAGATTTTGGCACCAACTGAATTTTTTTTGGGGGGAAGGGGTATTCTATATGTGGAGTCCCAGTACACACTGACGGATATGAAAAAGAGCTTTTTATATTATATAACTACTCTGTGTATGTTAAGGGAAAAAAAACCAATTAACTCAATAAATGCCAAAAAAAAAATCCAAACTCTTTTTACTAACGTGAGCATCCAAGCAGTCTTACTTACTTTGTAATGCAGCTTTTGAGTTATTCATAATGACACAGCACCAATCAACGATCAATTACCCAGTAGTTACCCATGTAAACTTATTAAATTGCATACATCGGGTCCATTCCCCCTCTGTAGGAGTAGTAATACGACAAGAAGCTTAAATCCCACAGCAGGTAAGTAGCACATTGTCAGTAAGGATATGGAAATCAAATTTTAATTGTCCTGAGGTTTCTCAGATTCCCTTTCCTTTCCTGGTGAGGCTGGCAATGTGTGCCCCTAACACAATGAACTTCCTCCCATTTCCTTAGCGCTGGCCCTCAGAGTACTATTATTTCAGGTTTTGTGATGATAAACAAAGATTAAAACAAATAAAAATAAATGAGGCTGCATAGGATACCTTTCTACCTCAACACTGCAACCTGCTTCTCCTCAATCTCCAGTCTTGCACCACTTTGCTTTAATAAAAGTTTCCAAATTGTCCTTCTTTAAAATACACTGTTCCCGCACCAAAAAGCTAACGACATTGAAAAATTGTCCTAATGTTATTCAATATGCACAAAACAGAATTCAATAAAAACATTTGATTTTAAAGAGTTATTACTAGAAATATAAGAAACTTTTGATAACTCTCTTCATAATACAGTGTTTCCAGATGGATTAAAAGACAAACAGATTTGCTCTGTTGTGTGTATGTATGTGTGTGTGCATGTGGCCCTAAATTAGAGTTATAATTTCAACTGCAGAATGTAACTGCTAGTGTCTGCCTGGTGAGAAAAGAAGACTGTCAGATCCTGCACGTTTAAAGATAATCTAGTGAAGTTTAGGGGGCCCAGGTTTAAGGGTCAAATTCCGGCTCAACTTTTTTATGGCTGCATGGCTTTGACCAAGTTTCCCAGTCTGTCTAAGACTCAGGTTTCTCATCTCAACATTAGGATAATGATACTAATCTAAGGAGATTGGAAAAACATGGTAGATTCTGGGAACATCTCATTCAAAACACTTTAAATTAGCGCAAGTCCCGGAGCGGGCACGTAATAAATGGGAAATGGTTTTTACTCAAAAAGAACTGACCATTCAAGAGCAAGAATACAGGTTTTGGCATTTTTGAGTTTAGTAAGGACTAGTCAAAAGAGACACTGTGGAGAAGGGAAAATGGGTTTCCCTTCTCGTGTGCCATGTGGGAACAGCACAAATCAGGAAAGTTACTTCATCATTTAATTCAGATTCTCCTTTAGGGTGGGACATTTACCCCCAATAATATTAACACTTGACTAACATGCACTTTAAAATAAAAGCAGGTTATATCAGTATGTCCACATCAATTATATAATCTAGGTAGCTAATATGTTGTGATGGACCAATCGTATTTGCAAATCCAGATTATGTCAGCAGTTACTATGTCGTTAGTCATTTGGACAGGGCAAGCAGCATATATAGTAGTATATGCCTAGGCTGAAGATGAATTACAGTATTACAGAGTTTTAGTGTCTGAAAAATCTTTGTAGTTTATATAGTCTTGCTTTCTATTTTCATTAGGTGGAAATCCTAACCATAAAGCGCCATGCCCAAAGTCGCCAAGTCAGGACAAGTGATAAACCCTAGACTCAGATTTTTATATAATTACCTATTTAGCTTATAGCTAAATTTGAAATTCCTTCAAATTCCTACCTGAATTATCAAATTCCTATCTAAAAATTTTAACAAAATATTTTCTCTATTGAAATTCAGTAATATTCTGTAAATATCTAATCTGTCCTTAGGTTTGGACTTCATTAAAATCCTTGTAAACCTCACAATCTTTCATATCCTTTTTTTCCTTTGGCAACTTTAGGTTTCCTTGGTTTACAAAAAGGTGATTAATTATTATTTTTGAATTAAAAGGCACTCTACAGGGTCAGTTCCTAAGTACATATATTTAAATACAGGCTTTGGTAGCATAGACTATTGGAAGAGAGGTATACAAAAACGGTACAGTAAGGGGAAATATTAACTATTAATAGTTTTCTTTTTTATATAACTTTGGTATGTTACTCTTGGGAGGATGCATATTTACTACTTGCCTAAATTAAAAGAAAAGAAAGTAATATGTTAAAGGAAACAAATGTGAACAGTAAGAAATTTTACAGACTTGAAATTAGGGGATAGTAAGTATTTGTCAGAATGAGTGTCTCTTGTTTGATAGAATAAGAATGCAAAATAATATGAAATCTTGAACACAAACATGATGCTCCCTAGATTTTTGTGGCGTTTCAAAATCATAAACAGACTGGAATGAGGGAACATGGGAGGTAGGAATGGGGAAAGTTTTAGCAACCTAGTTGAATAATGAAAGCTGTCCAGGAGGAAGAGTATCAGGGGGTAGCTACCTCTTAGGTATAGTAGGTTTACGCTGCGTGTGTGTGTGTGCTCCTATGCAAAATTCTGGACAGGAAGCCCTTAAGATAAAATAAAAGTTAAAAGCAATTTGACTTAAGATCCGCTGAGCAGTCAATCCATATTTTAGCGGACTCAAGATGTAAAACCTTTGCCACAGCGGAAGCTAGTGTTTTAAAAGGGCCAAAGAGTTCTTTATATAATCACTCAAAAGGAACCAGGGACTTATATTTTACAAAGAGTGTGTCTAACTTTGACCAGTATTAGGTTAATAAACACTGAAAATTATAAATCTATTTCCTAACTTCAAGTGAAATGTGGGAGGGAAGAAGATGGCATTTGAAATACAGTACAAGCTACTAAATGTGATTTTTAATTTCAACCCTTTAAAGAGACAATTTTTTCTCCCCATTCTTCACGCCTTGAAAGAAGACTAACAGGAGCTCTTTTTCCCCTAAGCAAAAGAGATATATTGATATTGATCACATTGCATTAACCATCTAAATAAGTGGCTTACGTGTCTTACTTTCTCCCTAGGGTATGGATATGCTGTCATTATCATTCAAACCCTCATGTTGTGCTGTGATTGGGGAAATGCTGGTTGCTCTGGTTTAAAATGTGTATTTCTTTTCCCAAATACTCTATAAAGTTCTGACAGAAAGGACTCAGCGTGAAGAATTCATTCACTTTGCATGATTCAGTTAATAATGAAACCTAATTCTTAGCGTCGTGCCTGATCCAAGATGTCACCTTTGGTTGATGATTGTTTATGTAGTTTCAGTATTTTTCACCTTATTTAAATATGAGAGTATGGACGAGGCAAACCACTTACGCTGATGGACGGGCCCATGTACAGAGCTCAATGCATATTGTAGCATAAAGGGATGCTTTTTGTAAGACATCAAGCTGGGTATTTCACCCATATATGCTTTTAAATAACACAAGTCTATAGACCACATGTGTACAGATAGAAAAACAAACAGGAAACCCCTACAGGTTTATTTTGATTACAGATGCCAGTTACTTGTGGTTGAATTTTGCTCTGATTCCATTCAGGTATGTGATTTAGGAAGTAGTAAAAAGGTAGATGTTTAAAAGTAAAGATGCAATAAAGAAGAAAATGTAAAGGAACAGTTGGGCATATGCGTATTTTTGTCCATTAGTGGAAACATATTGTGACAAAAAGTGTATAAGTATTTGGGATATTTCATTAGCAGAGAACATATTTTTCTTATCTGAACATTTTTCTTATCTGATTTCACTCATGACACCATTGAGATTTTAGCCCAAACATCATTGCCACCAATGGGTACTAGGGTTATTACCAGGACCGACAGTTAAGAACCAATGTTGCAATGAGATGGTTTTATTTCCTACAATGAATATGCTTTCATTTGGAAAAAAAAAAATAGAAAGGAAGCCAATCCAAAAATGGAAAAAAGATACATACTATGTCTTTCTATGTCTTTCTCTTATCTCTTGATTTCCCAGGTTTCTATAACAGATAAACACAAGCCTTAAAAGAAGTGAAATTATCCTTTACCTCTTTTTTTTAAGTTGAGATGAAATACTGGGTATAAAATTACTTGTTGCAACAAGCAATATGTGATATTTAACATGTTATGGTAATGTAATACAATGACATAACTAAGGTGCAGATTCAGTATGGCATGCATTGTCAGTGAGTGTGCATGTGCTTAGTATCTGTAACTTTTTACATACGCACACAAATACAAATGCATACACACAGATGCAGCCAATCTTCCTCCTTATAACTCAAATAAAGGAACTAAAAATAATGAAATTGAATGTTTATTCTGTGCTTTCCTGCAACCATTTTGCTCATAGTAAACTCAGGGCCAAGTTCTCCCAAGTGAAATTTAACGATGATAAGACAAATCTAAGGTCAGTACGTTGCCAATTTTAATTGCTAAATATTGTAATACAATTATTAATAAGATGAAGTAGCTACTTAAAGAAAATTATGTATCTAATATGTTTTATCAAGTCCCAAAGTACATATTTAAGATGCTATGACTCATTTGATAGAATTTAAACTCATTCCTTATTTTTAATGAAAATGTATAGGACTAAAAATGTAAGGTATTTTCTTAACATAATTAAAAAATCTTTCTCAAAACTAAGAGATCAAATACAATTGAGGAATTTACTCTAAAATCAACACAGTAGATTCGTAGGCAAATATCACTACTACTATTAAAAATTATGGTACACAGAAAAAGGATTTTCAAATGGCCCAAACATAAAAATATGTTTAATTTCCTTCAGAGTTTGTATAGCACACATTTAAAAAAATCAAAATATCATTTCTTACCATCAGATTTGTGAAAAATAAATCATATTGTGTTAGTGCAGCTGTGGAGAAATAGGCACTCTCATTCACTGATAGTGGAAGTGTAACCTCACACAAACTTTCTAGGGGGAAATTCATCTATCAAAACTACACATTTTCACCCAGCAATCCCACTTTTAGGAATTTACCTTGAAGATACATATTCAACAGTACAAAAATACATATGCAATAAAATTATTCATGCAGTGTTATTTATAACTGCAAAGTATTGGTAGCAACTTAAACGACTAAGTTTAAGAAAGCAGTTAAATCAACTATGGCACATCCACAAAGTGGAATACTATGTAGCTGTAAAAAATATAAGAAAGATGTCTGTGAACTAATATGAAGTGATTTCCAGGAAATACTGTTAGGTTAAAAAAATGAAAAATATTTTCTACAGTATGCTTCATATAAGAGAAAAGGGGATAGAAGAAAATATGCATGAATCTTCTCATTTGTACAAAAATAGACACAGGAAGGATAAATCAGAAATTAATGGATTGATCACCTAAAAAGGGTGGATACAAACAGCATGAAAAGATTGGGGGACTGGGAGATGGCATGATGGATGAAAAGAAAGTGATGTTTTTCTGAGTATGCCTTTTTTATATATACATACCCAATGGATCAACATATACCGAATGGATCAACAGATAAAATCAACCATATGTTTTGGAAGAATCTCAAATGGAATACAAATAGTAACAAACGAGCCTAACTGTATTACTAATAAATAACATAACCCCATTGAATGGGGTGAGAAGGAAGACAACTAACTTAAGTAACTAGGACTAAATGCCTGTGCTGGAAGGCTAAAGACAAAAGAAGTCTAGTTGCTAAGTAACACTAAAGCTATTTTATATGCATTCTAAGATTGATAAAATAAGTACATATATTGTGGAATGGGAGGACCAGGTTTCACATTGTTGGGGAAACAAGTTATAAGTAAGGAAAGCGGGAGGGCTATAATGAGCCTTGTGGTGAAGGACTGGAATCAGAGTTGTATGAACTCATTATTTGAAAAAAATATGTAGGTGCATACACATTTTCCCAGCTCTGTCTACTAACGGGGCCTTGAAACAACCATACCCCAAGAGCAAGGAGTACATCAAGGTCCCATATGTCTTTTATTTTTTTTAAATTTTTTTCTTTATTGAAGTGTAATTTACATATCATGCCTTTACTCAATTTTAAGTGTACAATTAAATGGTTATTAGTAAATTTACAAAGTTGTACAGCTATTCACATAAATCAGTTTTAGAGGATTTCCCCCCCCCCATTGAGACCCCTAATACAATCTTGAAAGTAATATTTTATTTTTTCTTGCTCTCTGGCATGCATGTAGTTAGTCCCCACCCCCCCCCCAAAAAAAAGTTGAGCATCTGTTTTTTTGCAAAGCATTTCAGATAAAGC
>CAUYRT010060513.1:0-20951 GCA_963574885.1 Lepilemur ruficaudatus
AAAGTCGAGCAAACTGGGCTATGAAGTTTTGCCTCATCCGCCGCATTCACCTGACCTCTCGCCCACCGACTGCCACTCCTTCAAGCACCTCAACAAGTTTTTGCAGGGAAGACACTTCCACAACCAGCAGGATGCAGAAAACACTTTCCAAGAATTTGTTGAATTCCAAAGCATGGATTTTTATGCTACAGGAATAAACAAACTTATTTCTCGTGGGCAACAATGTGCTGGTTGTAATGGTTTGAAAATGTCCAAAACCACAATTACTTTTGCACCAACCTAAATATTTTCATAATTCTTGCCTTGTCGCCTTGCCTGTCATGCCAACAGTCCCTTATGAAGAAAACTACCCCTCCCTTAGACCTGCTTCTGGTTCCAGATTTAAGCAGCTGAATTATAACCCTTGTGTCATCTTCATCTCTCCTACTTTCTTCCTGATTACAATTTATGTGGACAAGGCAAGGCATCTGATCCAATGGGAGCTCATACAAGTTTACGACTTGGATTGCTGGGAAAAGGTGCAACTGGGGTTTTAGTTATTACTGAAATAATAGTGTTTCCTCTTTTGAAATGTTTGTGAAAAGAATTGGCCGATACGTATAAAGAAGAGAATTAAAACAGCAAGGCTAGGGGTCATAGTTGAGTTCAAGTACTGTAGGGCATCGATTAAATCTTTATATATTTCTGCCATGGGGTAGCTGGAACTGACTTAGGTCATGAATGTTGCTTCTTCATGACCACAGTCATGAATGTTACACAATCAATGAAGTCCACACATGTGATGGCTCCTATACTTGGATTTCCATGAATTTACACTTCACTTACTTCCATGTGTCCACATCTGCTGACCCCTTTACTTATGCTGGCTTTATGGTATCTGTTAGTCACAATCAAGGGGTGTACTAAAACATATGCCAGAGGTCCTTGAGGGCCTTTATGTGGTTTTTCCTCTGTCTAAAATATTTTCTACTCTCCTAAACTTACCTTCAACTAGATAATACGTATTTATTTATCCCTGAGGACTTAGTTCAGATGCACATACATGATGAAGCCTTTTGAACCACTGTAACGATGCTGAATATGCCTTCTCAAAGACCCCTGTTATACTCTAGGTCATTTCCATCCTATCACATTTATCACAGTCTATTGTATGAGCCAGTAAATATCTTTTTCAACTAGACAGCAAGCTTTTTGTGAACACTTACACTATTGGGATCATTTGTTATATCTCTAGGGCTTATAGAACAGTGCCGGCCTCAAGGCAGACACTCAAAAATTATTGGGTAAATAAAAATGGTGATGCCTTTAAGCATTCAAATACTTGAAAGCTGGGAAGTTACAAGACATGAGATATATTTTTGATGACTCCACTGGAGAGCTCACTTACTTTGATCTAGAGGAGTTTGATAATGAAACAAGTAAATAATAACAGCGTAAATATAAATTATTAAAATAATTTATCTCATGGAGTTTGCCAAACAAGTACAGAGGTTAGGTGGGAGATTACATCTTGAATTCCTCAAATAACCAGAATGAAGATAATGATGCAGAGTTAACGTGGAGATGACATGAAGAAGAAGGTATTCTGAGTTGTTTTGAAGAATAGAACGTAAACTGAGTTATTGCCACGAATTTACATTCTGCTAGAACTTATGCAAATGTAAACTAGACTTATGGCAGAAACAATAGATAACAGATTCGCTAGATTCTCTCAAATGATATATACATATTTTGCCCATTTCTAAGTAGTTCTAAAAAGCACATATTTCTGAACCATAGTCCTAAACTTTTGTATCTATGAGTATCTTATGAAAATGTTAACGAGATTTAAACTGTTTCTGTGGCTGATGCATCCAATTTATATAGTGAAATGAATTGTTTTAAATATTTTAATAAAAATCTTCTTTAATGCCAAATGTATTCTTTATGGGTACATGTACAGAATTTTGTGGTCTCTCGCCTTTTTTTTTTCTCCCTTAAAGCTTAGGAAACCAAAATGCGGAATAGTGAAGTTAACATGTGCCTAAAATTCCTTAACTGCTCAGCCCCAGCACTCTCAAAAGGCTTCTTTATATAAGCCTGTCTCATATTTCATTTCCAGGCTTGCCAATCAGTTACAGTCTTTGGCCCCATGTCACTTTCATCCCATTGGATGACTGTCATGGGAGCTGCCCAATGGTGCGCTGCTAATGAGGCAGCTTAAAGAGCAGCTGGGGATGTGCAATTGCTGGATTAGGGTCAAGGCCAAGAGAGAAAATGGATGAGAGAGATAGAGGCTGAATGACTGCCAGCAAGCAGGGGTTCTATTATCCTGCTGAAGCAGGACATTCATTCCCGTCCATTGTAACATAATTTGGGCTCAGTCAAGCTGTCTCTCCCTCTCTTTGGATTTACAATTCATAAACCACCAATGGCCCAAAGGGTGCATTGTCCCTTGTGGACACGTAACCCTAGGCGAGGGAGAAACAGGGCAGCAATGAATGAGCAATGAAGTCCCTAGTGTGAGCACCATCAGGGCTGACACCTTGTTCCTCGGAGTTGTGACATAAGCTGTAGGCACAATGCTGAAATAGTTTTGCATCTCTCTGGAGCTACTTTGCTCATTAAGCAAAGATAAAATAAAAACTCCTTGTTCCTTTGCAAAAATCAAATCCTAATGCTAACAGCCGGTATCTCCATGCTAATTTCCTCTAGTTACTGGTGAGATTGCTGCACAGGAACAGAAGTGACGTTTGTTTTTCTACAAGCATGCACGCCCCTGCTTGTTTTTCAGACCGAGTTCTCCCAAGTCCTCGAAAATTATTTGTTCCATTTTTGAACAGGTTTGTGTTGCTTCTACACATAAAAAATGTAAAAAGCTGTCTCGTATGTCTTTCTTTTTTATCCGAAAGCTTACTTTGGAATAGAATAAATGTGCCTCTCCTTCCTCTTCCCTTTTCCTGTGCACCCACTGATCTGCTTCAATTATACCACTTCTTATCTTTTGGATCCAGTGCTCAAGCCCACCTGCCATCGGAATTAATGGGACCGTAGTGTTAGTGTCTCTGTGCCGTACTCGGGAAGGCTAATGAGCTTGGTGAAGAGATAGCAAATACAGTAATTCAGAGCACATTAATCAAGGCACAGTGAACATAGTTAACCACTGTAATAAAGGAAAAGGGAGGATATGCATACTTTTGTTTCAGCCTGATTGGCAATGGGAAGATTGGATAGCTCAGTCCCAATGGCAGGTGGACCTTGCAGGGTAACCTCACACTCCTACAAAAAGGCCAGTCCTAGGAGTCACAGATGAAGGTACTGGAACTACAACTGTAAACCTTATAGACTTTATTAATTTGGCTTTAACACGGGTGAGTTGTAAATTGTGCTTGCATTTTCTAGGGCTTACATGATTCAATCCACAGTGGCTTTCTTACACACACACACACACACACACACACACACACACACACACGCCATAGCCTTGCTGCAATTTATCTTTGTAATTATTTCTATTTATGCTTTACAGACCAATTGTCTTATTATTAAGACTGTAGTATTTTGACTTTAAATGCTCACCTGCATAGGTATTTCAAACTGCCCATGTAGATCACAGTAAATGGCCCATTAGCAAAGTGTGCCTCTGATTCTTCCAAAGAATCACTTTATAAATATGTTTACAAAATTCAAAATACACATTGCCTTATTTAACTTCTAGAAACAGAGAGAATTACGTGCTGCCTGTTAATGAATTCAGTTCATTTAATATTATGGTTTAACATGTTATCATAATAACGACTTGGATACCTAACAGTAAAAAGCCATTTTCTGATCAACAATTTCTGCAAACTCTTAACAAAGCCATCTTTCCTGAAGGCATAAAGTGCTAAACACTGAATATTTTGTGTGTGTGGAAACGTATTCATGTTTATGATAGTTTAAAATAGGTGTTTCCTTTTACTTAAAGGTAATGTGGTTGATATGTGGGTCACTGATCTAATAAGATACCTATTTTTGAATCTAATACAACCTACATTTTCACATTTTCATTATATAGACTTCACTCGTGAGTGTATTAAAGAGATCTTTTGAGAACGTGGATGCTACTTACTTTACTCAAACCTGTGAAATCTAACCTTATCATAGCATATTGAAATGATACGCATGGCCATGAGTAATAATTTTTGTCCTCTACAATATTTTAGAAAATAGTATTTGTTTCAGATTTACAATGATTGCTTTATAGGTGAAGTTTTCCAGTCTCAATTTGTTCATAAAATAAATTCCAGTCTGACTCATGTTTTAATTGTTTTTTTTCTTTAAATATGGAGTCTATAAATTAAAGGTTGGGGATATAATAATATTCTCAGGAAATATTTGCCTAAAGTAATTCAACAGAAATGAAGGAAGGGAGGGAGGGAGGGAGGGAGGAATTCTTTTAGCCTCCAGTAATTTCTAAAGAATTCTGTCATTGGAAGGGTCTTTTGTTGGGGTGCAATGATTGGTAAAGGTTAAGAAAATTTAAAGTTTGAAGCTAAGTCTGGTCTTAATTTCCCAGCATAATGAAGACAGGGAAGAGATCTGGTTCTCTGGTGGTAAATTCAGGGAAAGGGCAAAATTGACGGTGATGCTGGGTGTGCTACTTGGAAGAAAGGTGGAAAGATAAGAGGTGAGTAGAATTTTTTACTATGATTTCTCCACAAGACCCTTAAAATCTTTACTAAAATTACAAAACCCGTGGCACACTTTATAAATTTATAGACTTTGAAAATAGTGACATACTCTAAGCCACCACAAGTCCTTTTTAAGATGTAACCAAGACACTTGGTTGGCTGCTGCCCACAGGTTGTGTGTTTTCCACAGACCATTGTATTTTGGTGATACTAACAGTAATAATAATAGTAATGGCTCATGTTTATTTATTTTGTATTATGAGACAGGTAGAATGGTAAAATGCTTTGCATACATTCTCACATTTAACCCTCGGCACAGATCCCTTCTATGAGGAACGTATTTTCCCATTTATTTTTCCCAAAGAGAAAACTATTGTTTAAAAGAAGTTTAAGTAATTTGCCTTAAATCACCCAGGTATTAAGTTGTGGAGTTGAAATTCAAATCCAAGGAGTCTGGTTCGACAGCCCCTGCTCTTAACCAACTGCTGAACTAGACTAGTAGGGCAGGGAATGCTGATGAGCTCCTCTAAGCATTGCGTTTCTGCCAGGGAATGACTTTATACCAAGAGAGAATTGGTTTTTTGGAACGAAGCCCTAAAGGGTAAAGAACAAACAGAAACTGTGAAATAAAAAGAATGATGACCACAAATAAAAGCATGTTTTAACATTATAATTCTTTCATCAAATACGTTTACCCATTTAGCTTCTAGGAGAGTTATAGTACTACTTTATGGGTTCCCTGGAGAATTTGCATGCTTATTAATTTAGCATATGTTTAAATTTATCTGATATCCGATTTTTTAACCTTTCTCCTCACTTATTTCTGGTGGACTCTCAAGAAATATATACATAAGGAAACTATTTTCCTGTACATCCCAGAATCTTCTAGAAATGGTAAGATTTTTTTTCCATTCTCTCACTGGATATTTATTCATTTGAAACTTACTTACATGCAGATACAGGTGTGGCTCCAATATTTTCTTTAAAATTAGAATTTAATATTATAATTTAGAAGATATTTAACAGACCAGGAAAGAAAGTATGTACAAATACACATGAAATCCTATCTCTACCTCCATTTCACTGCCCCACTCTTGCATGCAATGATCATTTCTTCCAGGTAAATGCAAGTTTTTATTCTTAAAGTAGTTACAAATAAGTAGGAACAGCTATTCATCTCCAACAGCTTTTAGAAACATGCCTTTTAATTATGTCAGTAAAAAAATATTTTGTTATTTTAATAACTATTTTCCCCTTAGCTCATTAAAACACATGCCTGGAGTCTTCCAAAACCATGTCATATCTGCAAGCTCCAAAAACCCTTCACACATGGTAACATTAGTGGCTCTGTTAATCAGAGCTGGCATGGAGAATGCAAATGAGCAGCGCCGTGTAAATCAGCCTTGATATTGTTCTTTTGCTTTTATCTGTCCACTGTGGGTTGGGTTCATTTTTGCAAAAGCTCATCCTGGCCAGATAAAACCCACAATCATGTCGTGGACCAAAACAAATGGCTCTCACAGGAATGCCAGAATGGGAATTACGGAGAGTTTCGCAGACTACCTACTTGCACGAGCCCAAAATTTACAGTCACATTCACGATGGCATGAACTTTTTTTTTTTTTTTGGTTAACGTTAAGATTACACGCAGTTTAGCATTCTCCTGCCATAACTGGCACTCAGCAAGTGAATGCTAACACTCTCTGGTTGGCTGGATTCACTTAATAATCCACTTACTGGTTCACAGTGTTTGGCTATAATGGCTTGTCTCTTCCCTCTCATTCATACAAAGTTTCTCAGCATTAAGAATGTGGAAGGCTTATCAAAATCCTGACCCAAAAATCATTCTGAAATATAAGAAATGTAAGCTAAAAAACACATAAAGTCTAAGTTTCCTGAAACATCACTTTATGTTAAAAAGCTCATTTTGTTTTTGGGCATACAAAGCTCAGGAGTATTTTTGGGTTTTTTTATTTTGTTTTTAAAGCAACAGGATGCACTTTTGTTTTTTTTTAGGACTAATCATCTTGTCTTTGTACAATATGTAAATAGATATATATATGTGCAATTTTGCTGTCAATAATTTTTAACTCTAGAAAATAAGAATTTATTGTTTCTGAATTCATGTGATAAAATATTTTATATTTATACATTTTATCATTATGAAATAGCTCACTGGCATTTATCTACAATTGTTTAGACATAGAGAAATATTAAAATACTTATTCCTAAAGAAATAGTACTGTAATTCCTATTTTTATATGAGTTATCCAAGACTTAAAAATTTAGAAAAATTGCCTATAGTCCTATCATGATTTCAGATCCAGCTACCTGAATCTTAAACCTGTCCTCTTCCCCACAATGCTAAAGGGACACAGAACCTACAGGTTGATGGAGTCATCTTATTCAAATTAATTCAGGAAAACATTGAATAAAAAAGCAATTATGCAGGCTGTTTTACTTAATAGGTTGCTTACAAAGAATCAGCCAATAAATTGACACTTAACGGTCAGTATTACAGCTCCATGTACTGACAAAGCAAATTATTGCATCTTTCAGAATTCAGTTCAACCAAGAATTAAATGCCAAGCAAAACAAAACCAAAATGGAGAATATGCCAGCATTTACAATTTCCATGACTCTCTTGGATCCTGGACTTCATCCGAGATATTTTGTTAAATGAGGGAATTATTTGTGAATCGATCCATTAAAAAGTATCTATTGAGCCCCTATAATGTGGTCAGCATCAGATGCAAATATAGAAATATTAAGACAAGAAGATACGTCAACCACTTTAACTTCCAAGTGGGTAGTATGAATGCGGGCTTTGAAAAATACATAAAAGAGTTCAGGCAATATAAGGCAGAAAATATAGATAGTCTAGTTAGACTGCAATTTGTTTTATTAAGCTGAATCTTATCAAAGTATAACAGGTGCATTATAAGAGTGAAGCTTGCAGAGCCAGTAGCCATGAAGCTATTGCATTAATTTGAGCCTCAGATAGTAAAAGGCCTGGAAAAGAATAGTGACATAATGCTACTGGTTTTACTTGACTCTTTATTCTGTTATTTAGTTTTGTTTTATTATGCTTTTAAAAAATTTTAGGCTGTTTGCTACTTCCACTCTTCTTTGTTATTTAACAGTCCTAATGGAAAGCAAGACAGGCCATTCGACGGTAAATTACCAAATCTAATTCCAATCAAAGCTTTGGTACTAACTTGTATGACTGGAGGAGAAACATCGTATGTTCTGTGAGTCTGGTTTCTCAGCTCTCCAGGAGAGATAAACACAGGCTCCTCACCTGCTACAAAGGGTCTTCAGATGACAACAGTAAATGCAATTATACAATTAATTTCAGCTTTTTACCATCCTGATTTTCTAACGTTGGCAAGAAAAGATCTTCTGCACTTTTCATTATTTGCCTGTTAATACTTATTGTTTGCATTGTTTATGATTTGCATGGCAATTAACAAGGTGTTTTCTATGAAGCTCTGTACAAAACACTCACAGGCATACCCTGGTGAAGATGTTTTCTACATCTTCTAAATCAATCTTAATTTTCTCAGAGGTTAGCATTTGCTACTTCCTCACAAGTTCCTAAGAATGTGGAGTCAATATGTCACGCTACTGACAAACTTAACTCCAGAAGGCAAAGATTGCTGCAGACTTACAAAGCATTTAATGAGAAAAAAAAATATGTTGCAGTTTTCAGGAACAGACTGAACCAGAGGAAAAAAAGAGAACACTAGATACACAGATAAATCGACACACTAATGCTTAAATAATAGTATAATAAAAATATTTATCTTTGGCTTCTTTTTCTTCACTGCACCTGGCCAGCCACTTTTTCCTGTGCTGGATAGCATTATCCTCCTAAATGCTTTCTACACCTGCATATTCTTTTACATCGTTCCTACAACCACAACTCAAAGTAAAATCTGGACCCTGTTACAATAGTTGTATTTTTCACCTGCTCATAAGTTTCAATGTATTTCCATTAAGAATAAAGCTCAGTTTTACTGAAATTTGAGCACCTCCACAGTGTGATCTCAGGATTCTGTTCAGTGGAGGCCTGAAGACAAACCATGTGGGGGAATTACGTGCGTCTCTTTCTTTCTCCATGTGTAATGACATCATGTTGATAGCTTGAAATGTACATGATAGGAATATTTACACCAAGAAAATTGGCAAAGCACTGCAAATCAGGAGACAGTTGTCTTTCACTAGAGAGACAGTTGTTAAACATCTGTCATCACTGTTTCTGTTGTGAATTGTTTGTTGTATTCATTTGATACTTCCTAGATGTGTCTTAAGCATAGCCTTCTCCATCCTGTGATTGATATATACATAATATATACATACACACACACACTCCCTTCCCATTTTGAGTAGGTAAAAAAAAAACATGATTCTTAATGATATGGCAGTATTTTTAGATTTTTATTTTATTTTTTGAGCATGCCTCATACCTCTAAGAAAAAATAAAAGTAATACCTATCCTTCCAGGCCCAGTTGTAATGCCATCTGCTCCCAACACACGCCATATTTTTCACAGCTGAAAAATAATTCCACTCTCCTCCATGCTTCCATAAGATTTTATTTATATTTCCTTTTATAACACTTAACATCTCACTTAGCATTATTATTTATATGTTTACTATACTGTAAATTTCATGAGGGCAAAGTTTGCATCTTGTTCATATTTGTCCCAGTATTATCTCATTTAATGCATGGTGTGTAGCAAACAAAAGGGATTAAATAAATGTTAAGTAAACAGATAAATAATATTGAACATTTTACTGGCTTCATAGTTCCACAGTTCTTCCATTTTTTTCTACTAAATCTGCTAACTTTTATCAAAGAGCTACTGAAGAGGTCATTGAAAGAGAAATGAAAATCTACTCCACTTATTATTGTCACTTCATGATTGGATTATATTAAATGACAAATGACTCATAGGCCCTGCTTTTGATGACACTTAAGAAGGCAATAAATTGAGAACAACATGCCAAAATAGCTATTGAATTTCAAATATTTTTAGAAAGATAATGCAAACCAACATGGTTTTTACAGCAAGTGCCCTTAAAGATCAGTGGGAAAGAAAGTACTACTAGGAAGAATACGTTCTGTAGAAATGTTTACTTAAATGTTACTTTGGGGGCAAAAAGTATTTGTAGGATAAAATTGCTTCATTAATAGCATAGTGAGACTCAATCTCTTGGTTTGAAAACAAAGCCAAGAAATCCTAATTCTATTTTCCTCTTTTTTGTTTGTGTGTTTATTTTCTCACTGATGTGGATTATAGACTACTTTAGAATTTAACGAAAAAGTCTATTACTCCTCCAAATGCTTAAACACATTTTCTCAGGTTTGGGAGGCTACCTGAGGCAACTCAAATCAGCAGTTTTGAAGTCACAAAATACATATCCTCATTTATTGTTTTCTCATACACGAAGATTTTGTCATTTCCAACGTCTTAATTTCCTACAAAAGATGCCATAAACATGTTCAATCAGCGGCCAGTTGAAAGAGCTGAGTCGAAAGAGCTGAGTCACTGGGCGGGAGAGCAGGTGTTGCTGACTTCCCATTTGGAAGCAGCTGGCTGTTTTCATTAAAATGATGTTCGTTAGCCTCAGTGTTACAGAAGTGTGTCAGGGGTACACTGGTCATGGCTTTGATGTCTCCCTGCTTGGTCCTGTTCCCTGACCACACATTACCCTTCACTTCCATAAGCTGTGTGCATTACACAAGCCCTTGCTGACAAAGGAAATGAAGTCAGGGAGACTCTAGCTGCATCAGCACGAAAGCACCCACACAACCGCAAAAAAAGTCATCTGAAATGTATACAGATCACACTAATTGTATTCTGTAACATCGTCCTTGCATAGGAAGGATAGTAGCGCTCATACTAAGGATTTTCTGTAATTAACATTAATAGACAAACTCCTGTGAGTTGCTTTTAGGAGAGGGGAGCATAGACTTTTAAATTTAAGCTGAGTGTTGATGGTATCTGGTGGATATAATTATGGAACGAAAAAAACATTCTAGAGACTTGCTCTTTTACTGGAAGAAAAAAAAAAGGCCTCCTTAATACTATCCCAGATTATAAGCGTCAGCAGATGTTAGCTCCACGCCATAGAAAACCATCCTGGGAAAACGTCATTCCCCTACAACACAAAGAAGGGAGAATCTGTAGAATTGCACAGAGAGAGTAGCTTAGAATTGATATTCTGCATTCTGATCCACAGCAATGCTGATAATTCCAAATAGGTTATTCAGCTGAAGAAAGTATGTACATATCCACACACATATATATAAGTCTAATAAATTATATGCATAATTTCTATATATATTACATATGTAATAGGAAGTGACAATACAAATTAAAAATATCAATACTTTCTTCATTTAGGATGTGTAATACTCTAAAAGCAATTATTATAACACTTATGAAATCAATGGTAGCAGCAGCTAAGTTTCTGAAGAGCTTTTACATCATGCATTACATAATACATGTTTCTTCCTTTAACTATTTAACCTTCCTAACTACTACATAGAAATAGATGTTTCTCCAATTATACAAGGCCCAGAGAAACTTAGGACTTTTCTCAAAAAACTTGCAACGTAGTCAAATGAGTCTGGGTTAGACAAATTTAAGTAGAGTCATCTTATTGCAGGGTTCATTTTTCAGATCACAGCGTACATTTCGATTCTCCAAGAAGAGGAATGAAATAACAACTGTTTGTCACTTTTTATTGCCTATTTATGATGTTTCAGGCCCAAGGATTACTTTATTTCATTCTAACAGGCTTGTGAGTTCAGTTTATTATCATCATTTAAAAGATGAGGAAGCTGATGCTTATAAATGTGAAATAAATTGCCCAAGGTCACAAAACCGGAATGAATCTGAAGTCTGCCTGGCCTGAGACCCTAGCTATCTTAAATACTATGATACAATATATTGCTGTCTTTTCTATTAAGAGCTCTTTTTTACAATTTTTTTTGTCTACAATACCCTTGGAATCAACAATTGAGAAGTTAAAACATATCCTCGCAACTTCTAACATGCTGTGTATAATTTTTGTCAATATCTGCTTCCCGCCCACTGGTTTGTGAGCTCCTTGGAGACAGGATTCATCATATTTGTATTCTACGTTCCTAAGGACCCGTGCGTGATACCTAATAGGTATTCAACAAATATTTGCTGCATGAATTAATATTGTCTGTATATTGGCCTTACTCTTCTTGAATTGCCAAATCTATTTAGACAACATTATTGTTGATCCTCTGACTCAACCCCTACTCTTAGAAATGTGAAAAGAGGTAAAAGTAAAAGGAAATCACAGCTCTATCATATCCAGAATCCTGAGAATGTATTTAGCAGACTACAACAATTAGATAACATGTAAACAGGGACTACAGAATCAAGGCTATGCATTGTTATTCTCCCTAACAATTATTATTTCAAAATTATGCTTATGGTCAAAATAGATAAATCGATATATACTGTAAAACAAAAGTGGGAGACAGTGAGAGTCCATGTGTCACATGGGATTAGGTATGACAGATTGGAATTCTAGCTTTTCAATTTTACCTGTTAGGCAAGGGTTATATCCCTCACGGTTCTATCACCTTTCTTGCAGAATGTTGCAAAATTTAAATGAGACAAAATACCCAGGATAGCATCTAGACCATGAAAGTCACCAAATAAATAGTAATAACTATGGTTATTCCAGCTTACTTTAAATCAATTCAGATTGTTGATTTTTGAAGAACTAATTTACTTGTAAGGGAATTGGATCCATGTAAACAGGCCTAGTCATAATCCACTACCCTAAGTTTACTTCTGAACCTTCCCATCTCTAAGAGGTTCATTTCTTATTTTTAAAACCTGCTGACGTTAGGGAAAAAGTGGATGCATTTTGAGACAGCACTATGGTACACTGACCATTCATCAGGACACTCACTAACTTCTCTAACTATCCGAAAATTGACTTCAGAAGTCTTCGTCCAGATATAAATTTAAGCACGTTGAGATGTATTTGATTGTCATATGTGGGACAAAAGAGACTAGCAATTCTGCATAAACCAGATAAATGCTGGAATAAATCTGCTGCTTTTTCTAACAGAGCATAGGCCTTTCTGACATGTCATTGCTGAACGTTCTACTTTACAAGATTGAAATTGTCCAAAGTCACTCACTATTCTAAACAGGATCAATACTACAAGGGATTTACTACTCAGCCCTGTACATAAATCTCCTGTGATTAAAGCTGGTTGAGAACATAATACTAACACACTGGAAATTTCCCCTTTGTTATTCAGAAGCACTGAAACACATTTATTTTAAGTAAGGGTGATATAGAAAGCAATTTGGTTTTTTTTCATCATAACTATCAATGTTATTCACTCCTTCATGTATTCATTGATTTATTTCTCAAATATGTATTGTGTGTTCACTGTGTACATGGCACTTTGGGAGCTATAAGTTTCGTTTGCACATGTATCCTTCCCTTGAGGAGCTTATAGTCTATTAGAGAAAGATATACATGAACATGAATTAAGTGTTGAAACTGACGTAATAAGCACATTAAGGTAGAGTTTTAGGGAGAACTTACATTTGACTTAGAACTCACAGCAGGCATTATATAAGCTTTGTACATTTGAATGGGGTCTTGAGAAAGTTGGATGTAGAGAGGTGGAATCGAAACCGCATATTTAAAATTTTTATAATAGATTGTAAGCTTTTACAATAGAATAAGTGGTAATAAGAGAGTCACCAAATATGGGCATTAAATCATCTTTAACTAGACTTTTCTAACAAAATATAATTTGAATGTCTCATACAAGATTGGTATGCATTTCCCAAACATCTCAATCACTTTCTAGCTTAAGTATTTTGGGAGATGAGTTGATCCCTCTGGTCTACAGAAAAATGTTTTATTTATCTTCTGTCAAAGAATAGCTTGTACACTCAGGAGATTACAGCATTGTAGATTTATTTTTTAATGTATCTCTCCTGCTTATTTAATATGGGTGAATATTAAAATTCTAACAACTTCCATGTGACATCTGGTTAGAGTTTATAAACACAATTATTTGAAAGAGTATAATCAATATTTGTGTATTTAGAAACAAGTATATAAATCACCCACAGATTTGGGAAATGGTATTTAATGCATTTAAAACATTTCCCACTAGTAAATAGTATCTACGGTGAAAACTGTGAGAATTACTTGCACTTTGGAAATTTTAACACTTGCTTTTGTTCTGGGAAACTTTAATTTTGTAGGATATTAAGAGGTTTTACAGCCCTCCTCCAAGGACCATACGGCCAAAGGAGTTTAGATTAAAACAAAGTTAACTGAGCTTCTTTATTGCCGGGATTAACTCTCAGGGTCCCTCTCTCTCTTTCTGTCTCTCTCAGTCTCTCTCAGTCTCTCTCTCAGTCTCTCTCTCTCTCTCTCTCTCTCTCTCTCTATATATATATATATATATATAAAAGATATTATATATGTATATATTATATATAAAATATTATCCATGTATATATTTTATATATAAAAGATATATATATTAAAGTACAGCATGAATTCCTCATATGGTACCTAGAATATAGTATCTCACAAACTACATAATAATGAAACACTTAAAAAAAATCTTAGTGGATCATTATTCCCCCACACTTGATTCTAAGATCTGAAATAGGTTACTAAACGAAAGATGAAAATTTAACGCATATTAGAAAGATCAATTTGTGCATTTAGTTCAACTAAAAACAAACACGTATTGAGCGCCTAGGAAGAAGGCACTATGCTTATTGCTAGAGAAACAAAACAGCATAGTGTTTAAGAACGTGAAGTGTTGGAGTCAGACTGTGTTTCTACTCCAGTTACTTATAACCAGGTAACTTAACCTGTCTGTGCCTTAGTGTTTCCTCATTAATAACGAAGATGAGAACATGAAAACGGAATCTACCCTACAAAGTTGTTACGAGGACTGAATAAGCAAATAAACATGGAATTTCTAAAAGAGTTCCAGCCACATAGCATTATGTGTCTATTAGTAATATGATAATCACCATAATAAATACAAAATACTCATTTTAAAACATTATCTTTGGCTTCATATACGCTGAAAATTGATTAAACATTCCTATGCAAGGTTGGCATCACGGCTTAATTGTTTGACGTCTGTGTTTCTTGGAGTAAGGTATTTAAATTCTCCATGCCTTAGTTTCCTAATCTGTTCTTGCATGAAAGGAAGAGAGAGGGTGACAATGACCACATAATGTTGGCAGCGCTTCCTCTACTTTCCCCACTACCTCCCTTTAAAACAGAAGCAAAGGTCTCAGCAAAACTGGAACTTCGGTCCTCCTTGTTAGACTTCAGCGCAATTTATGACAGCCCTGTCACATCAGACAATTGTATGGTTATTTCACACGCAGACTCAGAATCAAGAGCATATGGTTTCACATTAGAATGACACATCTTTGAAACCTTTTCTCATGTTTTTAAATAGGAAAAATTAAGTCAAGTAAAAAAAAATGTTGACTGCCAGACCATTCTTTTTTTTTTTTTTTTGTAATAACATTCATTGAGTTATTGTTGTCATAAAATTCACACTTTTAAAGTATACAAATCGGGGGCTTTCAGTATACTCACATGGTTGTGTAGGCATCAACACTATCTCTTTTAGGACATTTTCATTATTCCAAAAAGAAAATCTATACCCATTAGCAGTTACCCATCATTTCCCCGGACCCCAGACCCTGGTACCTCATACTCTACTTTCTGTTTCTATGGATTGCCCTATTCTAGAAATAGCGTGTAAATGACATCATATAATATATGGTCTTTCCTGACGGGCTTCTTCCAGTTAACACAGTATTTTCAAGGTTCAACCATGTTGCAGCATGTATCAATATTTCATTCCATTGTATGAATAGATCCCATTGTGTTTATCCATTCATCAGCTGATGGGCATTTGGGTTGTTGCCACTTTTTGGCTACTATGAATAATCCTGCTATGAACGCATGTATACACATGCTTGTGTTAATATGTTTTCAGTTCTCTTGGATATATACCCAAGAGTGGAACTGCTGGGTCATACAGTAATTCTGCATCTATTATTTTGAGGAACTGCCAAATTATCTTCCAATATACCTGCAACATTTTACAGTCCCACTAGCAATCCAAGAAGGCTTCAATTTTTCCAAATTCTCTCCACTTACAATAGTCTATTTTTTTTTTTATTTTAGTCGCTCTAGTGAGGTGAAGTGGTCTTATTTTGTGGTTTCAGACCATTTTTATAGGACCTAAAATATAAATGGAATGTTTTGGGTGGGGAGAGATTTCATAAAATAATGTAACTATAACACAGAATGATAAAACAGAAGAATTAAACATCTTGCCAATCACAGCTATGAACACATTGCTCTTTGGGTGCATGCTCAATAACACATTCAGTTCCACGAAGGCAAACATAAACGACAGAGAACTACGGAAAGCTCTGAAATGTTGCCGTTTTATTTTTTAAAATCTGGAAAAGAAAAACTATAGGTGTGTCTGGGTAAAATTAAGCTTTTCAATACACTTGAAAATATGAATGTTTCAATAGAATTACAATTTTACATTGGAGATACCTTCAAAAGCAAATAGTTATTCAAATATTTCTCCAGGTTTCTTACCTTTACAGTTAGAATGTTTTGAGTTTTTTAAAACAAGTGTTTGTATGTAATCCAGCTTTAAGTAACTACTTCCTAACTGAAACTCCATATCTTTTTGCATGTTAGAAATATATATTTTTTTTCTTAGGCATTTTGTATAGTGTTCAGAATTTTTATTTATCAATATTTGTATTGGTTTCCTGTGGTGGCTATAACAAATTACTATAAAACTTGGTGGTTTACAAAGACACATTTATTCTCTTATCTGGCACCCAGAATCTGAAGTCAGTTTTACTAGGTTGAGATCAAGGTGTAAGTAGGGCCACATTACCTCCAGAGACTGTGGAAAAGAATCTAATCCTTGCCTCTTCTAGCATGAAATGGTTGCCAGCAGTCCTTGGCTTGTGGCCACAACACTCCAATCTCTGCCCTGTGGCTACATATAACTTTCTACATGGCTATAGGTTCAGATATATTGGAAATACATTATATAGAGAGAAATATAGAAATATATTAGAAATACAAATGTCATTTTTTAAACTAAAGTAGTAATTTATAAAATCATTTCAGATTTGTGATCTGGTCTTCTTAGTCTCAACAATCCTTCTACTAGATGTACTATAAATGTCTATGGAAGTTATTATAAACCTTTGTGGAAAAGTGAGACAAACTCTAGTAATTATACAATTTCAGGAAACATATTGCATATCTACGCTTTGCCAAGCATCAGAGTAAGTGCTGATGACTTAAGCCCCCTAGTGAAGTAGTGCCCAGTGGATAGACAGGAAACAGGTATGTAGACTACAAGGTAACAAGCATTACAAGAAACACCTGGGTAGAGCTGAAAGCTGATCAGATGAGCTTCACTGGAAGTTTTAACACCTGGGACCCAGCCTGACACATTATAGGCAAACAATAAATATCTGAGTGAATAAATGGACAATTCACACTTCACAGACAGATTCTTGAAGATTTGTCTCAAAGGAGTACGATTTTACCTCCCTGATAGAGTGAAAGCATATCGCCAGGAAAAATAAAAACACTAGAAAGTCAACACTAGCTTGTTGATTCAAATAGATGCAAGAAGTAGACATATTTTTAGCAATTATACGGTTTGATATAATTAGAGCACCACAAGACCCCTGAAAATTATTCAGAGCCCACAAGAACTTTTATCTTTGTGGGTTATAGCTACATGTACTTACTTTATTAGAAAGTAAAACTAAGAACTTTAAAAAACATTTAGTCATTTATTTCAAAAAGAAAATATAATAAAGCCAGTGCATGTTAACAGAAATAATATATTTTGACTTAAAAAAAAAAAAAGTACTATATTTTCCAGAACAAAATAAGGCAGTGAAAAGAGTGGCATTGTTTTGGCAAATCTCTTTTATGTATAACTTAAGATAGTTCAATTTTCATATTTGCTTCTGCTTTCATTTGGCTGTGATTTTTTTGATTGAAGTATGTAAAGAAAATTCAGCCTCATCCAGCTTAAATAGAAATGGAAATTAATATAAATTGGAAAATAATATGTCAGATAATGTGAAATCTTTGATAGTTCTGAGGCTAGTGGCTAGGAGAGCTCGCAAATAATAATTAAACAATTATTTAATAATAATTGTTTAATTATAATATATTATAATAATAATAATATTTAATAATAATTAAATAATTAAACAATTATTAATACAAAAGTGCTTTTCCTCCAGACAAGTCTTGTACTTGGCTACTCAGCAGAGGTGCTTTAGTGTGTCCTTCCCACTTCACTATAAAGAATATTATAAAGAAGCATACTTAAGGGTGAGATTTAATAAAATTAATAATTTGTAGTACTTCATAAAGGACATTCTTTAAGAGAACTAGTTTTTTTTTCCTGCAAATGTGTGGCAGTGAAGAATACACTAACTGTTAGTACAACTTGGTGCCATTAAGATGATCTTGAAGGTCCTCTGGGATTACTTGTCAAAAATTACTAAATATTTTTTTCCAAAATGGTTGAGATTGAAGGAAATGTTAAAGATTAGCATTCAATGAATAGAAAAACTCATTTTGAGGATTCAAGGTAACTGAAGCATAGCTTGGTATCTCTCACTTAGTCATTCCTACATAACTCTGTAAGGAATCCCTTTGAAATCTGAACGTTTAGCTGTCAGTGTTATTTTACTGATCCAGGGACGTTTTGAGAAAAGAAAGATCCTCAGAGGTTAGTGTTTTGTTGGTATAGATTCAAATACAGAGAGCCCAGAATTGTTGAACACGTGCAGGAGAAGGAAATTAGGCTATTTCCGCACTCTTTATCACACAGTTGTTTTAGTACTTTGAAATGAATCATAACTGCATATCAAAATGTAAAACACAAAAACATGTTTAAAACCTATTATAAATGTTTTCTGATAACATCCCATTTTAAAATACCACGTCTTTTCTCAAATCAATTCCATGAAATTTGTTAAAAGCTTCAACACAATCCTTATCAAAATACCCACGACGTTTTTCACAAAAATTTCTAAAAAATCCAAAATTCATATGGTAACACAAAAGACCCTGAATGAAAAAAGAAAAAAAAAAAAACAAAAAAACAAAGCTGACTTCATCACACTATCTGAATTTATACATCAAACTATAGTAACCAGAAAAACAGACATATAGGCCAATGGAGCACAGAGGAGACACAAAAAGTAAATGTATATATTTACAGCTAAGTGATTTTAGACAAAGATGACAAGGACTAATAATGAATCAAGGACAATCTCTTCCATAAGTGATGTTTTGACAATAGAAAAAAAAAAGCTTGTATTAGATTAATAATCTGAGAGTTGATATAGAGAAAGGCCAATAAAGTCTCCATACTACTAAAAGTGAATATTAGAGTCCCTACTGACTTTCAAAACTCCTGAGACCCAGATCCAAGTGCAAATTATTAACACACTGACTGCCACACTAGAGAAACAATTTTTCCCTGGGGCCACGGTGTTTTATTAAAACAAAATGATCCTTTCAAATTTGTTATTTTTTATTGTTTTTTGTACATGAGTTATACGTAACCAATCCACGTTTGTAGAATTAAATTGTCAATATTAATTGTAACAATAAGAACGTCAACAAGATTTTCATGAACCTAATGCAGGGTTTTGCTTCCCAAGGTCCCAGTTTCAAAACTACCCTGAGTTAAATACAACTCACATGGCAGTCAACCTGTTACACAACAAAGAGTGTGTCTTGTTGGTTTAGAGCTCAATGGTCTCTTATATTATCTTAATTTACTTTCTCTGAGTTATCATTAGATTTTTACATTTCCTCCCTCAATTTCTACAAGAAAAAAAATGTCCATAATGGTAGATATAATTAAAATTCAAACATAGTACAGACTGAATATTAAGCGTTATTAACATTTATATTATCACTATAAATCATGCTGAGATTTTCAAATTAATGTCCTGATAATAGCTCAAATACCAAAAATATTAAATTAATATCTCCCAGTAAAGAAGCTTATTTCTTATAATTACTTAATACTATTAAACCAATCCTATGAACAGGTTAGTTTTGGGATGATTACAAAGGTAGGAAGTCTGAGTCTAAAAACAATATTTTTTCATGGTAGAAGAGTGCTCCAAATATTTTAATACATTGGAAAATAAAAAATTAAGATTGATTATAAAATTTGCTACATGAACATTTTCTATATTATTTCACTTCTGTACATATCTCCTTCCTGTTAAATTTAATTGACTATTTCCATAAATCTTTCTTAGAAGTGTTTTTACCATTATAAATCTTCACCTCGTAGACTGTAAAGATGACATTTTTCTTTCTTTGTCATGTTATGTAGATTGCATCTTTTGTTATGTTAAGAACTAGCAGGATCAGATATTCCAAAAAATAAAAATAAATTCCAGGTCAACATTAAAATTGAACCTCCCAGCCAGGCGCGGTGGCTCACACCTGTAATCCTAGCACTCTGGGAGGCCAGGGCAGATGGATCACTCAAGGTCAGGAGTTCGAGACCAGCCTGAGCAAGAGCGAGACCCTGTCTCTACCTAAAAATAGAAAGAAATTAATTGGCCAACTAACACTATATAGAAAAAATTAGCCGGACATGGTGGCTCATGCCTGTAGTCCTAGCTACTCGGGAGGCTGAGGCAGGAGGATCGCTTGAGCCCAGGAGTCTGAGGTTGCTGTGAGCTAGGCTGATGCCACAGCACTCTAGCCCAGGCAACAAAGTGAGACTCTGTCTCAAAAAATAAAAAATAAAATAAATAAATAAATAAATAAATAAATAAAATTGAACCTCCCCAATAACCTTGTGGAAAACAGGCTCAAACACACTTTTTTGGAGGACATTGAAGATAGGCTTAGTTATATTTTAACCATGTCGGTCTTGAAGAGTGTCTCATCAGCAAAATCTGTTCCAAAAGCCTTCTACACAATTTTCTGCAAACGGCAATTTGAAGATTATCAATAAGAACACTCAAGGTGACTTTCCCTGAAGAGCTTTCTGGAACATGAAACGAGGCACGAGAATCTCGGCAAGAGTGGTTTAGCCTGAAATACTTAATCCCTTCAAGTATAGTAGAAACAATAGATACAAACATTTGCTGTTGCTACCATCTTTTCACTCCTCTTT
>CAUYRT010060514.1:0-10377 GCA_963574885.1 Lepilemur ruficaudatus
AGGAGATGCCGAGGCCCACGGGAAAATCAAATCTGAGAGTAAGAGTTCAAAACCCACAGCCAGCAAGGTCAAGAATGGAACTGTTCCCCAAACCAGGAAGAAGATGGTGGCCAAGGCCCCTCAAGGGGCAGCTGTGCTGGGGTCTAAGGAGGGACCAAACGTCAGGGCAGCTTTTCCTGCTAAGGGCAGTGGGTCTAAGATGGTACCTGCACACCTGGCCATGAAGACAGAGTTCCCCATGGGCCCAAGAAAGCCTGGACAGCCCGTTAAGGCCTTGGCATCCAAGGCACTTAGCAAGAGGGCCGAAGCCTTGAGCCAGAGGTGGGGGTAGAGAGACTGAGATTTCGCTCGAGTTTTTATTCCCCAGCAAACTATTGCTGTGTTTATTTAACCTGTAACTTATATCAATAAAGACTTTTGTTTTTCCTCAAAAAAAAAAAAAAAGAAAAAAAAATCTGTGTAATATAGCCAGGTAAACCTCAATGAGAAGAAGAGGCTTGAACAATGACTCCAATATGGTGAGATAGCAAATCACACAGATGCCCAGAGAAGGGAGTTTCAGGCAGGGGCAACCAGTACACCAAGGGCGCCTCGTTGGTAATGTGCCTGGTGTCATGGGATATTGGAAGAAGGGAAAGGCCAGTAGAACTAGAAAAGAGTGCGTAAGAAGGGGAGCAATAAGAGATGAGGTAAGGGAGAATGCAAAAGACCAGCTAATGAGAGACTTACAGGGCCACTGCAGCAAATAAAATGGGGAGTCCTTGGAGGATTTTTAAGCTGAGGAGCAGTGTTACCTGATACACATTTTATTAGAATCACACTGAGTGTGGTATTGATAATACAAAGTAGGAGGTCAAGTCGGGAAGCAGGAAGACCCAGTTAGGAAGCTAATGAACTAAATCAAATAAGAGACAATAGTGGCTTGAACCAAAAAGGGTCTAATTTTAGGTACATTTTGAAAGGAGAAAATATGATTTCATGAACAAGTTGGATGTGGATGTCAGAGAAAAAGGGAAGTCAAGAAGGATGGTAAGGTTTTGTCCTAAGTAACCTATGGGATGCAGTTGTCATTGCTGAGCGGGGGGCAGGCTGTGTTAGGAACGCGTTTTGGGTAGGGAGATATCTGGAGTATTTGGTTTGAGATACATTGTGTCCCATATGCCTATCCATTTTATCCAATAGGCAGCTGGATACATAAGACTTGAGCTACAGAAAATGATCTGGATTGTAAGTGTGGGAATAGTTGGCACAGAGATGGTACACAGTGTCAGGAAACTGAATGAGATCAACAAAAGAGAGAGTATGGTTAGAGCACAGAAAAGGGCCAGCGACTGAGGCCTGATCACTCCAACACTGGGGACTGGGGGAAGAGAAAGAACCAGCAAAGCATGAAAAAAAAAAATGCCCAGTGAAGTGGGAGGAAAACTAATTAAGTGTGATTTCTTAGAAGCCAAGTGAAGAAGATTTTATAAGATAGAGCACACGGTAAACTAAATACGTACTGAAAATCAATAATTCGCAATATACAGTTCAAGAGTAGTTTCATTGGGGATGAAGAGAGCACACACTTTCTTGGGTGGTTGAAGAGAGGAATTATAGACTACAAATGTAGAGACATATTTTGACGAGTTTTACTGCAAAGAGAAGCAATGAAATGCAACAAAATTTTTATGTTTTTAAAAAAATATGGAATAAATAACATTTCTTATTTATATTCCAGTAGGAATAATCTAATAGAGAAGAGGAAATTTATGATGAAAGAGATGATATTTGTAGGACCAAAATTCTTGAGAAGGGAGGAGAGGACGGGATCCACTGACTAAGTGAAGGGATTGGCTTTAGATAAGATCAACTTTATATAATGGCAATTAATTTATCATTCTGTATTTATGCACCCAGAAGTCCTAAATTGATTCCTATATATTCAAACACATTTCTAACTTAATGCAAATTGTTGTATCTATAAAATATTTTGCTTGTATTCTCTGTAAGATAACAGGATCCATCTCAACAATTTATCTGGTAGCTGAGTATAATCAAACTGAGATCAATATTTAGACATCACGCACATTAAAATGACTCATTCAACAAGTGCTTGCCGAGGATTTACTGTATCCTTTCATTCTTTCATGAATAAGTACGGCTTCTTGTCAAGAGCATGGATTAAAATAAAGCCAATGAGAAGTCATTAGATTTTAGGTGTGTATAATTGCTTTAACTTTTTGACTGGACCATGCCAATGAAATAAAAGATTCAATTCATAGAATCAAGAGTGAGAAAGTCTTGCAAAAAGGTGTTTTTAAATTAAAAGATTAAAAAGCACAAGTTAAAAATACTTGGATTTTTAATGCACTTACTTTAGAGGCAATTATGATATAATCTCTCAATGTCTGAATTGTTAAAGAATCAAAATTTCCTTCAAGATAACTTTTGCTTCTTGAAAAGACCTCAATACTTTATTTTTATTTTATAAATTATAAGAATTGATTCACAAAATATTCAGGCATCTCTTCATTGTATAAAAGTCAAAACTGCTATTTTCCAAAGAATTAAAGCAGATATATATACAATATATATAAACTTTAAGAAACATTTTCAAAGGATTATTTTCATAAAAATAATATAATATAAATATTGATCAAAGTTAAAAATGAATATTAAGAAAATACATATTGATTTAAAAGACATGTATATAAGTATTGCCTTGGAATAGCATATCAAATTTTTGTATAGTTCTATTTGTCCTTTAGATATTAAATTTCCCCTTTGATATAAAACAGTTATATCTGTCCACCCTTGTCCACTTAGTTTGAATTTCCCATTTATTCATTAAAGAGTGTATTTTATATTTTCTGATAGCTTTATAATTTGTATTAAACATTGTATTCTTTTAAAGTAATATATTTAAATTGGTTTGATATTATACATTTGTTGTCTCCTAATGTGCCTTTTTTATTTATTCACGTACATTAATAAATACTTATACCAATTTCTGAACATCACTTATACCACAACAAAGTTACTATCACTGATTTGAGGTATTTGAGTGCCTGTCAGTTATTTTGCACTTGTCACTACCCTTTCTAAAGTATCATATCTTTAATACTTTATTCCCTTCAAATGTTATTATCTACTTTATGTATTCATATTTAGCATTTTTATTTCTCTACTCTCCAAGGCATTTGCACCTTCTCAAAACTCCAATTTTCTGATGTTCCAACTTGAGGAGCTATCTCATGAAGAGCTTCAGTTTATTGCAAACTGCTTTTAATTTCACACTTATTTGTAGCATATTTGTTTATATAATATTCACATATCACATAAGAACATAATTACCGTGAATAAATCTGCTGTTGGCATATAGTTGGCTCTCAATAAGTATGGGTTAACTGAGTGAGTAAAGGAATATTTGCACTCACATATAAAGCTATGGTCTACATTAATGAGAACACAGGTTCAGCTGCTGGAACAAAGAATCAGAATAACAGTGACCTGAGATATAGTGTCAATATGGCAGTGACTCAGTCTCCTTTTAATTTACTGATCTGTCATTTTTAGTGCATTACTAAAATCTACCTGGTCTGCAAGGAATCACAAGCAAAGCTGTATTCCAGCGAGTAGAGGAAAAAGACACAGTAAGGGAACACTCATTTCCAGGTCATGCATTCGCCCCTTCTCTTAACATTAGTCAAAAGTAATCAAAAATCCTCAACTTGCTGCAATAAAATCAGGGATTCTAGTCTTTATTCTAGGTAGCCCACGTCTATCTAAAATTTAAAGTTCCATTACTAAAGCAAGATGGGGTGTTTATAGCAAACTTTGTTCCTTCACTTGCTTTATAATCATATTTTTTACATCTTTCTTGATTTTAAGCCTTTGATTTTTGAAAAAAAAATAACCAAAGTTTTGAGACTTTTAAAAAGTAAAAGAAAATGCAACACAAACCAAAAATCTTTTCCTCATATTTTTCTTCTAATTTTGATTAAAACTAATCATGTTATATAAATACAGAGGAGAAAAATCTTAATTATATCCCAACATTCCTATATATGTGTACATACACAGATGCATATTTTATATATATAAATGCAAACACACAAGCACATACACATATTACTTCTCTACTTTTAAAGGTATTTGCATCTTCTTAAAACTCTACTTACCTAGTGCTCTAATTGGTGAAGTTTGTGGTAGCTGTCTACATCATTCATTAGGATAAATTTATTATTTTTCTGAGTTTTGCTTCTAATAGGATGTTTTAAATGTCTTACATCTGCTGCAAAAGAGAGGCTATGTGTCTACCCCTACATTTTTATGAGGTGATAAAAGAAGGCAAAAAATAGGAAATTCCTTATAAAAATAGAAATATTTAGATATTTGGGTAAGTGATGTGAGGTAAGCCATTGGTGATTTTTATATGATGACTTTGAAAGAAATATAGATAAAACAATATGTTTTATATTATTATAAATCATATATTTGTTTATTACATATAAATTTATTATAAGAATACATAAAAACAAAACTAAAATTAGGAATGTGTAAAAGATTCATGTATTTCAGAAGAGATTGTGGCCCCTCAAACATAAAATTTGTGCACAAAGCAACCAAAAGCCATAAATCATTATCAGCATTTTTTATTATTCTTAAAAATCAATCTTAAACAAATTAGAGTTGGTAGAGAGTCAGCCTGTGGCAAAAACAGATAGGATATGGTGACACTTTGTTGATAGGTACTTAAGAAGAACAAACATTTCATATATGCCTTAAGGGGGCTTTTCTGACCTTTCATGCTTGGTTGAAATATACTATTTCCCCCCGGAACTTAGTTTACTGTGAGGCATTCTTCAGTGTTGCACAGCCACAAACCCTCTAGGAAATTAATAAAATGGTTCTTAGCTGCCATTGCTTCAGCCTTATTGCAAGGATTAAACTGCCCTGTTCTTAATTGCAGAGTACCGATTGCTATTGCAGCCTTTTCACTTGTAATAAAGTGAAGTAGTCTCTGAAGAATAATGACAGAATTAAGCAGGAATGACTCACTTCTCATCTTCTAAGGGAAATGCTCTTTGTTTCCATGGAGATATATTTTGTGTATGATGAAAGGTACATAAGAGAAGGAGAAAAGTTAAGAGGTGCAGGGTTTCATTCAGAGGGGTTAATACGATATGTGGACTCATTTGGTTTCAGCAGAATCATTAGTGCAATTGCAGAAGGAGCATTCTGTCCCAACAGTCAATTAAACATCAGCAATTTTGCCAACAGCACAAAACTGGTGTTGAATATACACACTGCAACTTTTTCTCCATTTAATATTATAATTAAGATGTTTGCCTGTAAGTTTTAGTATTCAAACTAACTCTACCAACCATAAGCTCTGATGCACTTGGTCAGAGGAGGATTGTTTATAGTCACCTTAAAATAAGAAAATATAGAATCGAGTGACAAACTCCTGAGATATTTTAATATATGTATAAATGTTTATATATGATCAAATTTTTTCTCCTCGACAAGAGTAAACACATTATAAAATAATGTGGCAACATGCTCTATTCAATGTTAAATATATAGAGAGATAACTTTATCATCAACAACATCAAATTTGTCATAATCAACAACATTAGCAGCCTATTCAAAAGTATCACTTAATGGGGGACTTACTATGTCCTAGGCTTTTCGTACTAGGCAGCTAGTCATCATTTGGAGCCTATGTTGAACTCAGGGCTGTGTACCTTTCCAACTTTCTCAATACATCTTCAGATTACTTAGATTTGTGTCAAGATTCCATTTTATCTATTTCTCCCTTAGTTGTTGTATTGGACAACAGTTTCAAACCACTGGAAAAAATGTTTCTGTAATCCAATCTAATGTGACTATTTTGTGGTTCACATACAGAATATTATGTATCATTTTTAGTCATATTTTCAGCTGTTCTAATGTTCTATAAAAGCATTTTTAAGATAAAGTGTTTTTCTTATCAGGAAAAAAATGCATAGTAGTACATATGTCATCTGACATTTTACAACTAATGCTTAAAAATACTTATAGATATAAAACCAAACCATTTAGGGCTCTTAGAATGATGCAAACTGAAATATATTTTCAAATCAATAAAATCTTCTTCTTAGAAAATGAAAAGTTTCTTCTCAATTTTCTGATGTCAATGTGATAGCAGTAAAGTTGAATAGAACGGTGTGTTAGATGATTATTCCCTTGCAAATATGGTCTCTCAAGATAGAGAGCCTCAAGTAACACCTCTCAGCTAAAATGTAGCTGATTATGCTGCAAAGTGAATTGCCAGCACATTTATCATGATTTATGAATATGTTGTAGAGACAATTTTTATAATGACTCACTAAAAAATGGGAAACTCAAAGTCTCCACCTCATTCATCTTACTACTTACTGTGTTTATGAAGCTCCCGAAGCAGAAAAGTTTAAGGGCACCAAAGGGATCCGAAGCAGCTGTTTGTGGCCTTGTGCTCACAGTTGATAAGAGTCATGCCTCTCACTCCTTCTCCAAATTATAGAGATTGTGAGTATATTGAAAAGCAACCTGTGTGTGCATTATTTTCCCGTATTGGCATACACACTTGCTGCTTAGTGAGGTTCAAATGAAAAAAATCAATACTAAAATTTATGGTTTTATGCACCAATTTACATTAACCTTATTTAGTCAAGAATGTCTAGTATTTTTCTATATGAACCTAACCAATATATTTCTTTTATAAGAAATTTGTGCTGGTATTTTATATTTCTGTTTAATAAATAGTATGTTTTTAGCTATTATTTTTTTAAAAATATTTCCTGCTAAATACAGAATGGCTTGATATTGGCCAATGCATACAGAAAATGGTATGTGCCCAGATTCTGGAAGAATGCTTAAATGTTTTCTAGAAACACAAAGAAAGGAACGGCCTTTCAGGATGAGGGAATCAAGTGCATTAATAAAGCCATGCAAATATGGAATGTCAAGGTATGGTGTGGATTAGTACAAACAAAATATGCTTCAGAGAGATGTAAGGGATTGCCAGGAAATTACGCCAAAGTTGCAAAGTGTGACAAGAATAAAAGTAATGATAAATCTAAAAAAAAATTTTGAATTTTATTTAGTGCCAAAGTGAAAGAAAAGTTTTATCTTCTTCCTTTTGTTCGAGTATTTCTTCTAGAAAAATTATAAATTCTTTTTCTCTTTTAAAATATGTATAAATCTTTTTAAAAGGCAAATAATATATTGCTAACTTTAATAACCATGTTGTACAATGCATCTCCTGAATTTTTCTTCCTGTGTAGCTGAAATTTTGTATTCTTTAACCAACATCATCCCAATTCTTCCTTCCACCAGCCATCTCCACTTCTGCCCCTGGTAACCACCATTCTACTGTCTACTTCTATGAGATCAACGTTTTTAGATCCCACACATAAGATTATACAGTATTTGCCTTTGTGCGCCTGGTTTATTTCACTTAATATAATGTCCTCCATGTTCATCCATGTAGTCCTAAATGATGGGATTTCCTTCTTTTTTAAGTCTGAATAGTATTCAATTCTGTACATATACCACATTTTCTTTATCTATTCATCTAATGACAGACCCTTAGGTTGATTCCATCTCTTGGTTGCTGTGAATAACACTGCAGTATACATGGAAGTGCAGATATATCTTTGAGATACTGATTTCATTTCCCTTGGATATATATCCAAATTGCTAGATCATATTATAGTTCTTTTTTAAATGTTTGAGAAATGTTCATATTGTTTTCCATAATGCCTGTACTAATTTACATTTCCGCCAATACTATACAAGGATTTCCTTTTCTTTACATCCTCACCAATGCTTTTTATCATTTTTTTTGATAAAAGCTATTCTAACAGGTGCAACATGATGTCTCATTCAGCTTTTAATTTGCATTTCCCTGATGATTAGTGAAGTTGAGCATTTTTTTCATATACCTGCTGGCCATTTGTGTGTCTTCTTTTGAGAAATGTCTATTCTAATCCTTTACCCAGTTTTTAATCTGGTTATTTGTTTTCTTGCTATTGAGTTTGAGTTCCGTATATATTTTGGATATTAACCCCTTATCAGTTGCGTGGTTTGCAAATATATTTTCTCCCATTCCACAGGTTCTCTTTATGTGCAGAAGCTTTTAAGTTTGATGCATGCCCATTTATCTAATTCTACTTTTGTTACCTGTGTTTTTGGGGTCATATCTAAAAAAATCTTTGTAAATACCAATGTCAAGAAGCTTTTCCCTACGATAGACACAAACATTGTGTTTCTATTAAGTACTTTAAAAAGAAAGTTACATATTCTCGATATTAATTTCTTATCAGATATACAGTTCACAATTATTTTTCCCATTCTTTAGATTGTGTCTTCACCCTGTTATTAATATTTATATTGTATACCTGAAAATTGCTAAGAGAGTAGATTTTAAATATTCTTACTACTAAGAAAAGATAAGTATGTGAGGTAAAGGATATGTTAGTTAGCTTGATTCAGCCATTTCTTAATGTATACTTATACCAAAACATTGTGAAGAGAGTAGGCATTCTTAAGTCTTTGTTCTGATTCTTACAGAAAAGGCTTTCAACATTTCCCCATATCATCTGTGGGCTTGCCATTTATGGATTTTATTGCGTTGAAGTACATACCTAATTGTTGAGACTTTTTATAATGAAAAGATGTTAAATTTTGTCAAATGTTTTCCCTTCATCTATTGAAATGATCATTTTTTTATTCTTCACTATGTTAACATAGTGTATCACATATGTATAGATTTGTGTACATTGAACCATCTTTGCATCTCAGGGATAAATTCCATTGATCATAGTGGATGATCTTTTAATGTGCTGTTGAATTTGGTTTGCTATTACTTTGTTGAGGATTTTTGCATCTATGCTCATCAGGGATATAGGCTAGTAGTTTGCTTTCTTTGTAGTGTCTTTGTTTAGCTTTGGTATCAGGGCAATACTGGCTTCATAAAATGAATTTGGAAGTATCCTATCCTCTTTTATTTTTTAGAAGAGTTTTAGAAGGATTGGTATTAGTTCTTTAAATGTTTGATAGAACCCAACAGAGAAGCTATCAGGTCCTGGGCTTTTCTTTGACAGGGGACTTCTTATTACTGATTTAATCTTTATATTCATTATTGGTCTGTTCAGATTTCCTTTATTTATGATTCAATTTCGGTAGGTTACATGTGTTTAGGAATTTATCCATTTCTTCTAAGTTATCCAATTGTTGGCATGTAATTATTCATGATAATCTCTTGTGATTCTTTATATTTCTGTTACATCACTTGTAATGCCTTCTTTTTATATTATTTATTTGAGTCATCTCTTTTTTTGTTTAATCTAGCTAATATTTTGCCAATTTTGTTAATCTTTTCAACCAGATCTTGGTTTCATTGATCTTTCCTGTTGTTTTTCTCATCTCAATATCTTTTATTTCCACTCTGATCTTTATTATTTTCTTACTTCTGCTGACTTTGGGCTTAGTTTGTTCTTACTTTTCTAGTTCCCTGAGGTATACAGTTAGAGTGTTTATTTAATATTTTTTTCTTTAATGCAGGCATATATTGCTATAAATTTATCTCTTAGAACTGCTTTTACTTCCTATAAGTTTTAGTATGTGTGTTTTCATTTTCACTTGTTTCAAGATTTTTTTTATTTCTTTTTTGATTATTATTTTGACTGAATGGTTGCTCAGGAATATGTTATTTAATTTCCACATATTTGTGAGTTTTCTGATTTTCCTACTGTTATTGATGTCTAGTTTTGTAACACTGTGGTCAGAAAAAATACTTGATGTAATTTTTATCTTCTTAAATTTGTTAAGGTTGGTTTGATGCCTAATGTATGATCAAAATGGAATGTTCTGTGTATGTATAGGACCATTTGGTCTATAGTGTTTTTCACATTTGTTGTTTCCTTATTGATTTTCTGTCTGGATGATTTATCTATTGTTAAAACTAGCTGTACATAGATTTTTTTTCTTTTTTTTTCTTTATTGAAGTATACTTTACATATCATGCCTTTACTCCATTTTAAGTGTACAATTAGATGATTTTTAGTGAATTTACAAAGATGTACAGTTAATCACATAAATCAGTTTTAGAGGAATTTATTTCCCCTATTGAGACCCCTAATTCTGCTCCCCAACTACTTTTCAAGCATGTCCCACCCCTCCACAGTGCCCACCACATCGCTCAGACATGGGTTTACCCCCACCCCCCAAATGCCTAGTGAACACTCCTACCATTTGAGCACCATAGTGTTAATCAGTCAATACTAATTTGATGGCGAGTACAAGTGGGGCCCATTCTTTGGGGCTTGTGTCACCTCACTTTGAATAATGGGCTTAAGCTTAATCTAG
>CAUYRT010060516.1:0-14228 GCA_963574885.1 Lepilemur ruficaudatus
CAAAACACCTCTTGCTTTAATATTGCCTTGTATACACTTTTTATTTTGCAAAGTCTGTTTATATCAATTACGTGTGTTTAACACATTATTTCATTATTTATTTATGTTACGTTACATGCTCATTTCAGTGCAGAAGGAAAATATAAATTGCATCTTGGTCTGCACAGTATCCGTGAACAAATGCACAATCCAGTAAGTTCATTAAGTGCTGAATAACTAGGTAACTGGTATTTTAAAGTATATCGTGGATAAATCAGTACAGGGTTGTAAAAAATGTGTCTACCCTCTGGTCCATGGCAGTTTTGCTACCCTCTGGTCCATGACTTGTGTCCAGCTGTGGCTGCACTGTCCTCCCACGGGAGTCTCAGTCACCAGCGGGTCCAGCGGTACTCACGGGACCTGTGGCATGTGGGGCTGCCGAGCAGGGACTGTGGGACGCTCTGACAAGTGAATCACAGCACAGAATCTTAGGTTTCTGGAATAAAACCTCAGATAAACATTCTACTTTTGGGATGCATCTTCCAAGTTGCTACTGAACCCTCCTGGTCACCAAGTCACAGGATTGGGTGTGAGTAGCAGGGAATCCACCACCAGTGAGAAATGCATATAAGACGTGGGGTTTGATCAAACCCTGAGCACACAGGTAGGATGCACGACCCTTGGGCACAGAGTCTCCTGGAACCCGCTCCTTCCCCTGCCCCCCGTCCTTCAGCTCACACCGAGGACCTCACACGCAGTTCCCTGCGATCAGTTGGCTGCAGAAGAAAAACAATACTCAGACTTGGTACAAAGACCGTTTTTACAATCTGGGGGCACCAATCTGTGATTGACAGGTACAACATATGGCATCACACAGGGACGCCTATCAATGACAGGGGTGAAGGAAAATCGTCCTGGTGGCCAGAACGTTGAGCCAGGTAACTTGTTGTCCACTTTGTCTAGACTAAAAGACAGAAGAGAAACAGCTCTATGTTGACAAGCTGTGGCCAGTGGGTTGGCTGGATGCTCAGGGACTTAGAATGAACAGTTTTTCAGGGTCGAAGGACTGGGTAACAGAAGGATCTTTCAGGAGAGGCACAGGCTGTGAAGATGTTTGCAAACCATGTGAGTGCCCACCAGCAGGCATCTCTGCAGAGGTTCCCAAAACCAGGTGGACAAGATCAGCTGTCTGCCAGTTGTCCTCCTTCCTCAGCGGCACCACTGCCAAACAAAAAGGCCTGACGTCTGGTAGGAGACAGTGCGTGGGCACAGCAACGTGGCATTCTCATTACCAACCCTCATGTGGCTCCTTCCGCTGTTGAGTTCCATCCTGTCTACAGCTCTGTGCCCTGACACGGTCATCATTCATTGAGGGGACCATCCAAACACCTTGTTCCAAGTTGATTACATGAAATGACTTCCACCGTGGCAGGGGTAATGATTTGTCCTCTCTGGAAAAAACATGTTATTTTGGATGTGGATTTGCTTTTCTGCCCTCTAATGCTTTTGCCAGTGAAATCATCTGTGGATGCGTTGCACGCCCAACTCACCATCCTGCTATCTCACCGTCACGGCTCCCAGGGAAACAATGAACGTCACAGCAAAAGGCAGCAACAATGGATTTGTGTCCATAGAATTCTTTGGTTTCAATATGTAACCCATCCTTGAGAAGTGGAGGGTCAGATTAATTGGTAAAATGACCTACTAAATCTTTAGTTATGATTCTAGCTAGGATATGTAAATAATATCCTAAAATCCTGGAGCTCGCTTGTATAAGAAGTGACATGTCCTTTAAACCGGTGACCATTACACGGTGCCGTTTCCTCAGCAGACAGTACAGAGAGATCTAAGAGTTCAGGGGCTGAGAATTGGAGACGGTCCTTTCCCACCTCCCTCTCACTTTTCACTTAACAACACGCTTGCGGAGCGTTGCCTTCCCCTCCCCCTTCTTTAAGCTCCCCTGAACGAGGGGTCTTTGCAGGGCCAGGTTTAGGGTAAAGATCATGAAGTATTTGCTTCTAGTATGAACTTTAGCTCCAAAAACTCAGTCATCAACATAAATAATATGTTAAAAGCAATATTTTTTTTAAAAAATCAGAATTTGTGCAAAACAGAAATCTCTAACAAAGGTTTAAAGAAAGACAGGATCAGAAGACTGAAGTTGATCAAACTCTAGTTAAGCTTCTCCCTTGGAAAAGCAAAGCTGTCAAGCGCGGCCGTGCTCTCAGCTGAACGTGAGGTGAGCAGAGAAGCGGATTTGAAAACCATTACTGACGAGTTTGCCTCCGTTACAGCCAGGAAGGTCACGTTACCACAAATGCTCTTTGGAGGATAAATAAAATATTTTAAACTTTATGTTGTGAGTTTCAATACAGCTACTTTCAATTTCTCAATAATTTTTCAACCATTTTAATATGGTGAGAAAAAAATGACCAATAAAACAAAGTCTGTAAAAACACGTAGCCAAGGGCACAGGGTTCTCCTTCTGCCTCGGGCTCCACTGGGGCTTGGCTTACGTGGGGTCTTGTCTTTACTTAACATTTTGTTTTATATTTTGTTTTAATAATTTGTTCATTATACATTTTTTGCATTTTTATTTTTAAGATATTGCATTAAAATATTATTTGCCTGATTAGAGGTTTTTTTTTCCTTTAAATTTTGTGCCTGAGGCAAGTGAAGCACTTGCCCTAATTCCAACCCTGTGGCTCCTGTGCTAGTCAGGGCTGTCCAGAGAAGCAGAACCAATGGGATGTCTGTGTGTGTGTGTGTGTGTGTGTGTGTGTGTGTGTGTGTGAGACACGTGGCAGTTACGGCTCAAGGCTCTTGCTTCCAGGACAAGCTGACATCACACCTCCGGGTGTTCTGAGGTCTATCCCACGGTGGCTCACTGTCACTTGTGAGTGTCAGCTGTCTCTTTGTTGCCCCCTCCCTTCCTGAGGTCTGGGCATCAGTCCTGTGGGGGGTCCTTCCTCTGAGCTTCGAAGTCAGTAATCTCACTGCTCCCTCAGTTTCCCCAACTATAGAAAGGTGTCATCTCCTTCCCTCATTACCTATAACTGGGTCATCTAAACCCTGGAGGTGTTAAGTGCTTCCACAATGTGCTAATAGCTGTGCTACCTTTCTGTGCCTTTATAGTCTCTCGCCGTCTATAAGCAATGATTCGTGCCCCCTCTGTTTGAAATCCCTGCCATGCCTTCTGCTTTCTGACCTGGACCCTAAGGGATTCGGCTCTTCAGGGGCATCCGCCCTCCTGCGTGTGGAAATCTAAGGATTCTTGTGCTCCTTGTACCTGCCATGCATTTTGCATGTCCTGGAACTGATGCCAGTTCATGGTGAGGCAGCGGCTGTGACACACCAGAGAAGTTCAGCAATGAGTGTGACCTCTCCAAGGCCGTGGCTGATTGTGAGGGCAAAACACAATACGATAAAAACACTGGACCGTGACGAGCCCAATCTCACAGAAAAAACGGCAGAACGTGTCACCACACCTGAGCAGGGCAAGTATGGTCTACGGAATACACAAGGCAGGGTTTGAGTTTGCAGAGTAGATCAGTTCACCCTGATTTCCAGAGAATTGTCTAGACAGAGAGTGGCATGAAAGGTGAAGGTCAGCCCCTATGTTGGACACTGAATTCTAGAGATGTTATGTTTGTAAAGAAGTGTTCCTGGAGAAAGAGGAGTCCCAGTGCAGTTAAACAGCTCACTCTTTCAGGGTGCCAAGTGGGAGCAACTGCCTGGGGTCTCCCCAAAGCTGTATTTCCATGTCAGGTCTCCAGAACCCAATCCACAAGGGTACCACTCAATCTGCCATTGTACCCCAGGATGGTGTCCTATGAGCTAATTAGGACTCTGGAGCCGAGATTCATTCTAGTACCACATGACATTCCTTCCAAGGAAATGCAAGTCTGAGCAATCATCCTACAGTGATGTTCTCAAAAACAAAGCCTGTTTTTTTTTTTTCTTTAAGTTGTTTGATCCAAATATGGACAGCCCCTCTCTCCTTTCATTGGGGGAAACTTTCCTGAAGATATAATAGTGTGTGACCTATCTAACCCACGAGGACAGTGAAAGTGTCACAGAAAGTAAAGTGACAGGGGATGACAGCATTGCAGGTAAATTGCAGCAGCCGGCCTCTGGCTGTCAAGTGCAATGCTGGTGTCTGTCTTGGGAACGACGGTGGCTGTGTCAGCAAAAGCAGGACTGGCTTCCGTCTCAGGAAAATAAAATCCTCATCGGACAATAAGTGTTATCAGCAACTCTTGAGGTCTCGAAAATGGAACATTGAGGGTTGCAGGTGAAGGTTTCTTCGTGCCCGATTTCTCGTAGCCTGGGACCCGCGACGACCGCATGGATTTCTCTTCTGCAAGGTGATCCAGACAGGACGTAGGCACCCTCTGGAGCACTCTGAGCCACTCGCAAGTCGTGATTCGGGAATGTTGGCAACCAGAGGTGGCTCGGATGACACGCAGATTTCTTTATATCACTAAATTTCTGCGATACAGAAGGTGGACAGAGGTTCAGTGGTGGGTGCCATGTGACATCCTTCAGCTTTTATTCATAATCCACGTGTCACCCTGTGCTGGCCAATATTCCCCCTGTGTGGTGCGTGGTCATCTTTATGTCCTGCACACTTGCTCACATTAAATGCACTCAGTGTCCCGTATCTGATGGAATCCTAGACTAGCGACACTGTAGAACCGTTAGAGACACTTAACATAATTGTTCCACTGCTCGAAGTGGCGACAGACCCTGTAAGGCCAGGAAGCTGGGTGATTATTTACCTCTTAACTTACTAAGATTTTATCAATTTGGGTTTGTTAAAGTAAAGGACACCAGCATTTAAACTTTCACACAGACACACATAAATAAACCTCCCTCAACCACTGAATTATTTAAAGATTACAGTAAAGCTCTTATTTTGAAAAAACTTGAAAGCCATAGAGCATCATATTGAGGTTTATGAAATCTCTGGGAATCTACTACTAACTTGCAGTTGGGATCATTCCGTTCTGCCTTGACAGGCGTCTGCTCTACCAAGTGGATTTTTCCCTTCAGAGCAGCAGTTTAGAAAGGTCTAGAACCCCAAGGTTCGCCGAGGGAAGGTTTCGGCCACTCAGGAGGTGACTTTCTACACTGCACTGGCTATTCTTGGAAGCTGAGACCTGTCACTTTAGATCTCTGGAAAGCATCCAGCTGCCATCAACTCACTGCAGCACAGACTGTGTGATGAGGGGTCACTGCAGGCGCTGACAAAAAATATTTCAAGATACACTTTCGCCCGTTTTACAATTGTGCCCAGAGTCCACCTCAGCTTCTGTAAGCTAAAAATTCCAGAAAAAAAATTTTCATCCCATGTCTTCCTTTTAGTGTCCCTCAGATTCAGACCAATTCCTTTTTCCGGTTTTTAAAAATACTTCGACGTTGCTCAGAGTTGCTTTGGATAAAATGTGCCTCATTCCCGCTGGCCGTGGTTCAGGCTGCGGTGGGTAGGCCGGCACTGATGGCGCAGCCCCGCAGGGGTGGGGACTAGGGAGGCAGAGCAAAGTGATCACATGTGAGTTATCTGGGGATACCGCACGAGATTGGGGTGCAGGAAAAACCAAACCGACCGTGACCATTTGCAGAGTCCTTGGTTGATTGACAGCAACTCCAACAAGAAATAAATGTGACCTGCGTTTGAGCAGACTGCTCACCTAAAGTGATTTAGAGTTCCTTCCTTCCCGCTCTCAAAGCCAGCGCGCAGTGAGTAACACAGAGTCCCAGGAATGCGGTTTGGTGTTCAGCTGCCGGTCGAGGGTGCGATGCTGTATCCACAGGGTACGTTTCCTCCCACGAGGGCTTAGCCACCTCATCGCGTGGAACAGAGGCAGCAGCAGAGAGGAGACAACTCCAGCTATGAATGGAGTCCTTGCGAAAAGACGGCAGAGAGCCAGTTTGTGTCACACGCACTCGGTATCAAAATGCTCGTGTGCACACGTAGGCCTCCTTCACCAGAAATTTTTTTTTTAAAAAAAAGTCTTGATAGTTTTAAGGCTTACTATATAACATTATAAGTTACATAGCAGATTCTATGAAAATTTCAAGTAAACAATAAATGTAAAACCTTTTTATATTACAGAAAGCAAAAATAAAATCAAAATAAAAGTAAAATAAAGCTATGGAAGATTTCATTATGTATATCACCTAAAGACACTGTTAATTTTCTTCTTGGCTTGAACATGTATTTGTGTTTCCTCTCTCTCCCTCATCCACCACGTAAAAATGGTTTAATTTATACATAATTACCAGGACTTGAAAGGAACCGAGACGTCCTTCCACCGGTGAAGGGATAAACAAACTGTGCTCCCTCCATAACTGAAACATCGCTTAGTGATGAAGAGAAATGAGCTATCAGGCCACAGAAAGACACGGGGGAATCTTAAATGCCTGTTAGTGCCAGAGGCAGTCTGAAGTGCCTACGTGCTGGACGGGCCTAATAGTAAAAACATCTTGGTCGCCAGGGATCAGGGAGGGAGGGATGAGTGGGCAGAGCAAGGGGGAGTTTTAGGGCGGGGGAGCTGCTCTGTGTGATCCCGTAATGGTGGATACGTGTCACTGTGTATCTGTCAAGACACGTGGAGTGCACAAGATGGAACACTGGTGGAAGCCACGGGCTGCAGCGAACAATGACGCACCAATGCCGGTTAGCCAATTCTAGCACACGGTGCAGAAACGCAAGATGTGAATAATGGCGGGCTACGGGGGAACTCTCTCTACTTTCTGCTCGATTTTTCTGTAAACCTAAAATGGATCTAAAAAAAATCAGGTCTACTAGCTTTTTACAAAGCTTATAAAATCGGAGCTATAAGAGTTGACAAGCAAAGCCAGGGGATAAACTCTGTGGGGTAACTAGATGCAACAAAAACTAAGGCAAGTAATGGTATCAAACACACACCTGTAAGATGAGTATCTACATGCCACGGCTTTACCCATAGTCAGTTAGTTTGGTCTACTATTTCCTAAGAAATGTATTCGGAAACATTCGGTAAGCATCTCCTGCATGTTGTATGCCAGGTTAGGCTCAACTTCATAGCAGTACGCCAGCCACCGCCTCGCCCCGGGGCTCTGACCCTCGGCCGAGCGGCCACGTTGGGATGCGCCAACTGCCGCAGAGGAGGAGGAGGGTCCCCACCTTGCGCGTGGGAGCAGACGAGGGGACTGTGCGCCGCCTGCTTCCCTGGCTGTTTATGTTCCGCGAGGGTAAAGACGGGAACTGGACCTTACCGTTTGCATGTTAAATGAGATCGTGAATTAGACCCATTTCAGAGCCGCGGGCTGCCGTGCACGATTCTCCACCTAGGAGGGGAGGGGCTCGCAAGTGAGCTTCAGCTATGTTGAGGCAGGTGCAGAGGCAGAAGGAGAGATAAGGAGAGACTGGGGTCCCCAACGACGAGATGGACCCAGGGACAAGGGCTTGATTCTCAGGACAGACAGAAACTTCTAAGTGGGGCAAAGCCTACTGCACGTTTTACTAGCTGTGTGTCTGAGCTCTATGAAGGGCAGAAGTTTCTACAGGAAACTGAGTTCTGTTTTGCTGAAATCGGTGAAAGAAGATGGAACGCAGTCGACGTTGCCTGGGGCCCCGTTCAGCGGGAGGTAGCGCATGAAGACCCCCACGCCTCCTGACACAATAATGGGAAGCCTGACCCCCTCCAGGTCTCCGCTGCCGGCAGCAATGAGACTGCGGGGCGGGCAGAGCAACCGCGGCTGCAGCCCAACAACCCACAGGCAGCACCTGGCAGAAAGGGGCGCCTGCGACAACGGGACACGCCCTGGGCAGACTCCAGAAGGATGCCCGGAAACACCTGGGGAGGAGTTTCTGCACCGAACTGCAGACTTTTCGTCAGGTTGGGGGAAAGCTAGTGAAATTGAATAAATATGGTCACAGCAGTGCCGTAGGTCCCCCGAGGCTACTGGGGTCACGGGACTCTGGTCATCCTTCAGTAATGAAATGTGTGCTTATTAGGACTTGGAGCCGATCATTTTCAACTGCTGTGTACATTCGTGGTGATCGCATGGTTGGGGTTTCTGTTAAAAGGGGCCAGGGCCTTCCCAGCGACACAAGGTGAAGACCGCAAGCAGCCAGGCGTCAGGGAAGGAAGGAGCTGGAAGCGGGGTGGGGCGTTGCAAGAGTGCAGGGAATCAACAAGTTCCTTCTGGGTCTGGTCTTACGGGATCAAAATCTCTCCTGATACGTCCACTTAAAGGACTTTGTGGGGCTGTCTTTGGTTATTTTTGAGAAGAATTTTGTTCTGTGGCCAGAAAAATACAGGACGTCTCTATGGAATAAGTAGCCCTGCGTATGCCCGCCAAGAGGTAGAGAGTGGAAACACTGGCTCCAGTGGGAGGACTGCAGAGAAAACCAGGAGCTCGAGGCAGACGCTCAGTAAGACCTGGAAGTCCTACTGGGCCTGAAAAATTGTAGCAATTTAGCAATTCAGAGAACCGTCACTGAAAAGAGAGAGAGAAATGTTTTTTGGGTTTCCAGCTCCTGCCACAAAATATAAGACAGGATACAAAAAATTGTTACGTTGTTATTCTAAAATGGCATGTTTATTGGAAAAATGTTAACAGTTAAATAGGGAAATAATAAAAGAAAACGATAAAACAAACAGGCCATTAATTCCTGGCCCCAGTGGACGTCATTTCTCATCGTATGGTCAGTTAGCTGTGGCAACACTCTGTTTACCCGGATTCGATTTTCAGCAACTTCAGTTTTGTGTTAGCAAATAGCTGTGACAAAGCCCATCCATTCAAACCTTCCGAACCACCTCGGATTGGAAAATGGTGCATCAAATGCAGAGTATTTACCTTTATCTTTACTTTCTGTGTGCGCAGTACACACAATGCTCGCCCGCGGAGCCCGGAGCTGGGTGTGTGCTGGGTGACAGATAGCCACAAGCTCAGCAACTTAGCACAATGTAATTTCATTATCTGACCCCGTTCTGGAGGTTAGGAGGCTGATCGGACTCAGCAGGCAAAATCAAAACGCTGGCAGGGCGGCGGCGTTCCGTCCCGCAGGCTCTGGGAAAGAATGTGCTTCCTGCTCGTACAGGCGTTGGGCAGAATCCACCTCCGCGTGCTGCCACTGAGGCCCTGTACCCTCACTGGCTGTCAGCTGATGGCCGTTCCCAGCTCTTAGAGGTCACCTGCATTTTGTGGCTCACGGACCTCCCCTCTGTCTTCGCAGCCAGCAGTGGTGGGTCGAATCTCTCTCATGTCTCAGAGACATGTCTCATGTCTCTCTCATGCTCTTTCGTCCCCCTGACGATTCTGCCTCCCTCTTCCGCTTTCAAGAACTCAGGTGACAGCATTGGGCCCACTCGGATAATTCAGAATAGTCTCCCCATTTTAAGGTCTGTAACCTTACCCTTGTCTCCATCAGTGATGAAACCTATCCACGGGTTCCAGGGATTAGGGCAGGGACATCTTCTGGGGGAACGTGGTCCTGTCTGGCACTCCGTCCAAGTGATGGCAGCACGTGCGGGCTTCAACTGTGTCAAAGTTCACATACCTGTCCTTCTGCGTTTTTGAGCACAAGCTTACCTTTCCTACCTCTTCTTCCTGCTGACAAGAAACCTTTACTCCCAGCGTAACAGCAAAGTGAAGCACTGCAGCTCTTTGCTAACGGGCCTTAGCGACAGCTGCAGGATCCAAGCAGCCCCTCCTCCCTCCAGACACTTTGCAGACGGAGAACCACTCTGCCCTCCTCAGCGCTGCTTTAACCCCCCTACTGCTGTCTCTTCGTGGTGGGGGCAGAACTGACAACCTGTCAACTGACTGACAGGCTGTACGTGGCTTTCTGTGGAACAAGCTTCTGTCTCATGGATACAAGGGATACACAAAACGCCTCCTTGATCTTTGATTTTCGATGACTGGGTAGCCCCTTCTGTTACCTGCACCTGGTGGATTCAGAAAGATCGACTCTCCACTTCCCAATCGCTGACCACTTATTTGTAAAAACTGTCCTGGGCATTCCAACGGAAAGAGCCATTTACAATGTAGAGGAAAAGCTTTTCGTGGGTGTTTTGGTCCACAACGTTTTCAATGCATTTTTCATACTCGGTTGTAGCTGGTTAAGGGCAATACCAGTGACCCAAGAGTGTCAAGGAAAAGGTGAACTGCCCATGTTCCAAAATGATCGTAAATGCAGTAAGTGAAGAGAGCAAAAATAAATTCATCACGGATTGTTTATGTCCTTGGAGTCTATGTGTTTCTATGACCTAAACAAGTGAAGGCCGCACCTCTGAGCTAAGAGGGTTTTCACAGCTTCGCTCTGAAACTCCTGCTGGCCACGAGTCCCAGGTGAAGGATACGTGGTACATTGTGGTCCGTGTACCCAACGTGCAGCGGAAGCCAAACACTGCGACATCCGCGCTTGGAGACAGAGAAAGGTTGATGCGAATGGGCCAAGGCAAGAAGACAGGAGAGCAAGATCACTCAGGTCTGTCTTCCCAGAGAGATGAAGCAGGGGGGTTTGATAGGGTAGCAGGTGAGGGAGGGGGCTTCAGGAGACCAAGGGCGAAATCTGTGATCGCCAGCCTCACGGAACAGCCTGAGCAACCGGACTTCCGCGGGTCAGCAGCCGACTTCCTCAAAGGCATTTGCTCCTTCTGCAAAACAAACTCGTACGATTTGTTTGTAACCCTGGAGTCTTCTCCCCCTGCTTGACACAGGACCAGGGCACCAGCCGTCTGTAATTCCCGAGGGAAGGAGCGGTGCTGGGCGGGAAGGGAGCGGCTAGCAGCTGCACAAACCAGGACCTAGAGCTGACATGATGTCGGTCACTGACGATGCCGGGCGCCAAAATCTCAGGGGCCCGGCTGCAAGTGCACATGTAGCATGCATGGAACTGAAAGGAAGGTTTTATGTGACACAGAACAACCCTGACTTTCGTTATTTGCTCTACAATCTGCCGTGTTTCTGTTCTATTTCAAGATTTTACAAGCTGTTACTGGCGGGATTGGGTCCCCTCCAAATTCCTGTGTTGAAACCCCAAGCCCCGATACCTCAGGCTGTGGCTGTGTTTGGAGATAAGGCATTTAAATAGGTAAGCTAAAATGGGGTTGTTAGTTTAGGGTGGGTCCTAATCCAGTGTGACTTGTGTCCTCATTACAGAGCTCAGGGCACAGAGAGGCAGATTCTCGGATGCACAAGCACAGAGGAAGCCCCCGTGATGGCACAGCCAGGAGGCTGCTGTCTGCAGGACGAAATCAAACCTGCCCACACAGTGACCTCAGACTTGCAGCCTCTGCAGCACTGTGAGAGAGTTCTCACAGATTTCTGTTGTTTAAGCCATCTAGTCAGTGGCACTTTGTGACGGCAGCCCAAGCAAATTGACGAAGGACCTTCAAATAAGACGGCTGATGGAACACAAATCTTTACCTTCCTCTCTCCAACATCCTCTTAAATGATGGCCAAGGGCTTAAAATGCATAAGCTATGAGAACAAAGAGAATGGGGCAGAGGTGACAGCTGCATTGTCTTGGAAGCTGAGAGGCGAAGGAATGAAACTGCCCCAGAAACTTGCACCGGGTGGAACCTAAGCTGGCAGAAGGCGTCCTACACCAGCCACCCTGAGCACAGAGCCCAGACCCCTGGGACTGGGACAACTGTGGGCCAGCCCACTGCAGGTGGCTTGGGGTCACCAGGGACCTATCAGTGCGAAGCTGTTAGATGCCAGCTGCCCACCCAGCCCACGTCTGCCCACTCCCTCCGCCCCCCCACGGCACTGCGGCTGCTGACTGCTGTCCCCAGGCTGCAGGTGCAACCCGGCACGCGTGAAAACAGGAGATCCAGGAGCCTGAGCACTGCATGGAGGGGGAGCGAAAGGTATGAAGGAAACAGACAATTCAAAATGCAAGAACTCAAAGTGAAAAATTTTCAATAATTAAAATTCTCAGAAATAAAGGAAAACTTGGCATCCGTTGAAACAAGCAAGCAGTATAATGCCCCACGGTATTAAAGTAATATTATTTCTTAATTATCTTAGCTATGGATAGACTTTCAGGCTGTTTCAAGTTTTTCTAATTAAACTTTTTGTTTTGAGATAATTCTAGATTCACATTTAGTTCTGAGAAGTAATATAATACAAAGCAGTCCCACGTACCCTTTACCCAGTTCCCCCCAGTGACATTTATTTCAAAACCGTAGTACAATATCCCAACAAAGATAATACCAGTGATACGGTCAAGACACAAAACCATTCATTGCTCACTGATACCTTTTTTCCCTAGCTTTATTGACACATGATTAACAAAAAAGTATGTATTTAACGGATACAACACGATGTCTTGATATAGTATACATTGCAAAATGATTACCAATCAAGCTATTTGATATATTTATCAATACCTGTATTCATTGCAACATTATTCTCAATAGTCAAGATAAGGAAACAACCTACTTGTTCAACAAGACGCAATATGATATACAATGGAATATTTCCAGGTTTTTTTTTGAGACTCTAAAATGTATTAAAATATTATTATATAAATAATTTTATATGCAGGGTGCTTTTGTTGTAATGGGATAGATTCTTAAAAAACGGTGTTTGCTGCTGAGCGAAGGGACGTTTCCGGGGATGTATTTCAAAAAGCCAAAGCAATTCTCATCTTAACCAGCAGTGGCCGCTGGTCTTGTTTCTCCTAATCCTTGTTCTTGCCGGAAGTTATCACACTTGCTGTGTTTTGCTGACCTGCTGGGTGGAAAATATTAACTTACTGTCACTTTCACTTTCATTTTCCCTGAATGCCAGTAAGATGGAGGTTTCTAGTTGTTCAAATTTCCTCTTTTGTGAATTGCCTGTCTGTATTCATTGCCCATTTTCCCACTGAGTGTAGATTTATAGGAGCCCTTTGTACCAGCTTCCGTAAATCTGTACCACTTAGCCAGGGTGACATTCAAAAGGTCTGGAGGAGCAAGGCTGACTGAGGGAGGGGTGGGTGGTGGCAGAGCTCAGAGAGGTAGCGAGCCAGATGCCGTCTGAGTGACCAGGGACCGGCGCAGGGTGTGAGCACGAACAGGACCGAACCCACCTGCCAAGAGAACTGTTCTGGCTGCTGGGAGGAGGGTGAACAGAAGGGACAAAGGAGAAACAGGGAAATGGTTTAGAAGACAGCTCAAGTGTTCTCCTAAATCATCACGCTTACATTTTTTCCCCAAAAATTCATGTGCAATTAAGTCTGTGTACCTTCACCTTCTGTGGAACGGCTGTGAGCACAGGGACACGTCTGCTCATCCTGCCACCTGGAACCCACCATGTCACGGTTTTCCCACCACCTCAACACAACAGCCCTGCCAGGTCACCCACCACCTCTGCTCTACTGAACCCACCTGTCTGTCGATGCTTACCCGACCTTGAGCCCACGTGCAGATGCTCAGCTCACCTGCATTTCATCCCCCCACCCCACTTTGTTGCAACCCCCCCCCCACTGTCTTGTTTTGTCCTTTCTCCGTGTAGACACCTCCCTCAGGTGTCATCCAGTGCTCTCCTTGACTTCAGACAAGCAAGATTTTGTGAAATAAATGTATAGTTTCTCACGGTCTCTATCCACCGGAATGCAAGTTCCCCGTAGGTGAGAATTTTATCTGTTTTGTTCCTGCCGAATCCCCGGCACCTGGTACAATGCTTGGCACATACTTGGAGCTTAATAAAACCATGTATTAATCAAGATATTCAACTACAACAGGCCCTTTCCCATGAGAAAGCATAACATGTTCAACAGTGATTAAAAGCAAGTTGCTAACAGTGGATGCAAATGAATAATGAAATTGGAGGTTTGGGGACATGTGCTGGAGACAAAGGGACCCATGTAGGACTTACAGTCAGGACCAAGAGAGGTTGCTGGGTTACCTCCACGGCAACAACAACTCATCGGCTGGAGAAGGACCTGGATCTATTTTACCACAATACAAAGAAATCGAGACTCTCTGCTCAGTTGGTGCCTGGACTCGGCTTGGCTGGCCAAATTTAATGAAAGAGTAGAAAAGAAAATGCCCATTGAGGTAGGACAAAGTAGGCTTCCCTTCACATCAGACATCAGGGTGGCACATCCCAAATCAGGGCGTCCTCCTGGAGAAGCGGGGACCAGTTCTGCTGTGGCTCTGGGGCTTTGGCAGGTCCCATGCAAGGTTGGGGTCAGTGGCCTTGCGGGGGCTACAGCACAGCGTCCACTCCATCGTTTGGTCCATTTAGAGTGGGGGAAGCAG